>RCIC01000004.1:8132500-8257500 GCA_018883505.1 Ceratosolen fusciceps
CGCGTCGGCTCGAATTTCGATGATAAAAGCGACGATAAAGGACTAAACAGGTTCGGAGCGTGCGATTCGCCCGCCAAATGCAAATAAATCCTGGATCTCCTAATGCCGGAGGTCCTACCACCCCCCCGCCCCAACCAATAACCCCGCCCCATACCGCCACGATCGCAGCACATGGACGTTAAGAGAAAAAATCGTTTTCAAATAACATCTTTATATACCCTCCTGATGCCCCTAATAGGCGAGCGGCATTTATCTCGTTTTATGCTAATGCCGCCTCGACTCTTCCCTACGAAAATTCTAAATATAATAACCCCCGGAGCAGCCGGAGCTCCATTGTCTCGTATCGTGCGGTGGGCGCGAGGGATGGGGTGATAGTTGGGATCCGTTCCCCAGTCCCTCTAATCGCCGTGACCCCGTTAGCCAAGGACGAAAATGCTAAATCGTCGAGGAGGCGGGGAAGTAGGGGTGATCGCTTTCCCGGGACGGATGCGCGAGCGAGCGAGCGAGTCGCGGTTAGTCTAGACTTACCGTAGACGGTGATCCTGGCGGGCTCGCTCAGTCTCTTGGCGGCGATGTTCTCCGCGACGCAGGTATAGTTGGCCTGGTGATCGAGACTCGCCTGCCCCACCAGCAGATGTCCCTCGCTCGACACGAGGAGCGTGTCCGTAGACTCGGTCCCGAGGTTCACCCCGTTCCTCAGCCAGTACACCCGGGGCGCGGGCAGTCCTATCGGGGGCAGGCATCGTAGCTGCATGCCCTGGCCTGCCTCCACCGAGACAGAGTAGGGCGGCGACTCGAACTGCTTCTTCAAAACTGTAACCCAGAGAACCGAGAGAGTCGGTGCTTTTAGTTTCGTTTGCCGATCGGTCGGACGATCGGGGCGGCGAGGGGCGCCGAGGGGCGGTGAGCAGTCGAGAGGATAGGAGAGGCCAAGAAATCGAGATCCAAGTTAGCGATTGCGGGAAAAAGACGTTAGTAGTGCGCCGGCACTGCCCAATGTCGATAGCCCTCTCTCTCTCTCTCTCCCTCTCTCTCACTCTCACTCTCCTTTTTTCGGCTCGGACGATCGCTCGAGGGCCTGTCCCCTTACCGGGAATTTGGCGAGGGAGTGAGGCGGAGGCAACTTTGTATTCACGAGCCGTACGTCTTTTGCGCAAGAATTATTTAAGAGGAGCGGGAATCGAGTCAGCGGCATCTGGATAGGCCCTAATGGAGGTGTAAGGGCGCCGCGTCTAAGCTGGGTATGGGGTGGTGGGTCGGGGGGAGGGGGGCGAAGGACGGCTAAATAATACTCATGGGTGCCGGTAGGGATCTCGGCGGGGAGGCAGACGAGGGGGGGAGGGGGAATTTCGCCGAGGGCCGTCAGCGTGGAAACTCTCTCGTTTTGAATTCTAGAGCCGGTGCGCTCGAGAGCGCCTGCGCTAATCGCCCGACCTATCTCCGACACAGCATCCCGTGCGATCGAGATGCCTATCTCCCGTAAATTGCCCCGCGCTGAACGCGCTTCGAAAAATTACATACATTGTTAGCGCGTGGATGCTTCGTGTTATTGATTGTGCGGTTGCTCCAGTCCACTTGTAATTACATAATTCCCCTCCTCCGGGGCAAATGAAGCCACGGCCTCAAATTGTTTCTCCAGATCTGGATAAGGGAATATCCGCGCACGCACGCGGTCATTTGTTGTAAGCGTGTGCGAGAGAGGCAGACAGAGAGAGAGAGAGAGAGAGAGAGAGAGAAAGTGCGAGTGCGGCGGGCTAAGGAGCGCCGTATGTGGGGTGGGGTGTAGGGAGGGGCTGTGGGAGGGAGGGTGCGTCCGACCGTAGGTAGGCGTGCAAGCGTAAGCCAAGAGATTACCAATATTGATAAAGGAAATCGGATAATTTCTGAGCACTCAATATTCCGCGAGCGTTCGGTTCTCTCCCCGGACGTCGGTCCAGGCGCACGCATACCGTAGAGAGTAAGAGTGAGAGAGCGAGAGAGAGAGAGAGAGAGAGAGAGCGAAGATCTTGTTACGGGAAAGAATTATTTTCGAGGAGACTAGAGGACCAGAAGAACTATGGGCCAGATGTGCGCCTGATTTCTCAAGAGCTTCTCAATGAAGTATGCGCTGAAACTCTAGGCTACGCGCAGGCATCTTTCTCTCACCCCCCCCTCTCTCTCTCTCTCTCACTAAACCCTCCTCCCCCTCCTCGCTCCGCACCCTCACCAATGTCCCGTCGCATCCCGTCCCGTCCCCTACTTTCCTTTGTACGATTTTTCTCCCCACGTTAAAACTTGTATTATCCTGGATATATACTTTTTTCTTTCCGAACGGTAACCTCGAGAAACGATATAAAGTACAAAAAGGAAGATAAGACAAGCAAAGTTATGAATGAGACAGCCAGGAGTTACGTAATATCTGTTGTTATACTAAGATTTTAATCTTCATTATGTTACCCAACTGTAGCCTAATGCTACTTTCGACTCAATATTTCAATCGTTATTTTACAACATATGCACGTACAGGTATATGCACAATAATAACGTCAGTTAATTACTCAAGCGGCTCGCCTTCATTGGCCCGATAAATTATTATAAAGTCGAGAGTAGTAATGACGACGACGTTCTTATTGTTAACGAAGCCGGCCTTGCCTCGTCTACTTGAAGCGCGTTATTTTGTAACGAGTACGTGCCGCGACCCGACCATCAACCCTTTATTAATTTATTTAGAAAATTTTATTGCGCCCGTTAAAGCCGCGAAGGTATAGCGGTGGCGGCGGCTGCTTCGTTGCGGGGAGGAGGGAGGGGATTGCATGGGTAGGTGGGCTCTGCATGATATTTACAAAGGTGCATCGGGTCTTATAGTTAAACTTTCATCCCTTTAATGCCTTTAACCTTTTGTAGCCGCTAGTACGTTACGGCGCACGCAGATAAGTAATTGATAAGGGTGGGAGCTGCCGCCGCTACATGTCAAACAAGTCAACTTTGTGCACTTATATTTTCCGGGGCCCTGGGAAAGTCTATCTTTCCGAGCCATAAATTATGAACAGAGCCGCAAAGAGGAAGACGAATGCGAGATAGAGTGAGTGTGGTGGGGGGGCGAGGCTTAGTTTGCCCAAGGAAATTCCCAAAATAAACAGAGACTATCGTATTACGAGAGGGGCAGGAGGATCAAGGAATGAGGAATGAGGAATGAGGAATGAGGAATGAGGAATGAGGAAAGAAGAATGATTACGAGAACGTCGGTTCTTCGGTACAGATTGATAGGAAAAGAATAAGGTGTTCGGGACGGGATGGGACGGCAGGGGATGAGTGAGGAGGAGGTAGCAGTCGTAGGCCCAGGCGATATTATGATAATGAAGGACGGCTGACTCTATATACAACCGCCACCACCACCACCACCACCACCACCACCGCCGCCACCACCACCGCTAGCAGCAGCAGCAGCAGCAGCAGCAGCATCAGTCGGCGTGTCATCTAGTCTTCCTTTGCTTGCTCTCTTTGTTTTAAAAGGGTGTGACTTTGTCGGGTCGGAGGTGCCTGTGTCGGGAGATACCGGTCAGGACAATAGCGAGCGAATAATGCCCCCATTGTTCTGGAAATGGCGAGCGGCGAGTGGCGAACGACGCGTAGCGACGAGGAGTCCGGCCGCGGACATTGGCAAACCATTGACGCGAGCCCCGTCGCCACCACCCGGATCGCACAAAAATCAAACGAGCTTGTCTAGAGTCGCCGTGGTGCCGGTGACGGTGCCGATGCTTGTCGGGGCGCGGGAGGGTGGGAGGGTGGCTCAATAGACAAACGAATACATGAAGAGAGTCGTCCGCTCGGCTTCCTCCATAATCGTTACGCATAATAGCAGCTTCGCCTTGAAGACTAGCCTTCTTTGAAAAATACCGATTTTTAAATATTCTTTTAGGCTGCTCGTAAGTCTGGTTGGTAAGTCTGGTCGGTAAGTAAGTTCGGCCTCGAAGGCCCGACGACGAAGAAGAGTATCCCCGAGAGCCAAGTTCGGCCTCGACGTCTCGCGAGAAATTCGAACGGAGTAGAGGAGCCCAGTTGAATTAGCGACCACTTTCTCCGGATATCTCAAAGCCAGACAAAAGTCTCGGGTTTAAGCGCTAAAATAACGTTATCCGCATCAAAATAAAATTAAATGTGCTTCGAGAACGGTCCGCTTCGTCGAAGCTGGAAGGAAAGGAAAGGAAAGGAAAGGAAGGAGAGCGCGCGCCGCGAGCCTTAGTAGTTTACAACTGCCGCTCGCTCGCTTCCATCCGCCACCACCTCCCTCCCCCACCTCCTCTTCGACCCATTCGATAACCGCGACTACGACTCACGAACGCAAACGAGACGCGCCACCGCCACCTTCTTTACTCTTTACTTACGTTGGTCTAGCTCTCGCAGTAGGCAGGCGCGCGTTTCGCTCTCTCTCACTCTCTCTCTCTCTCTCGTCCCACCGTCCCACCGTCCCACCGTCCCACTGTCCGACCTCATTAACGATCCGCTGAAGGAGGCAGTAGTCATCCTTGCCGCTTAATTATTCGGCAAACATTCGCTATATTTACATTCTTATTAGAAAGGCCCGAGGCCATTAATTATCCTCATCGAGTAGTCCGTGTGGTGGGCTCGTCCCGAGATCTACGGGAGACCGATCGATCCCTCGCCGCTATCGGCAGCCACTACTTCATTATTATCCCTATCCTCTTATTGTTATTATCGAAGATTCGAGGATGGCTAACAGTCGAATGGCCCGTGTCGTGTCGTACAACTTATTAATCGAGTCCCGTGGGGCCGAGGATTAAATTAAAATTGAGTCCGCCCGAGTACACGTGTTCTCTCGAGTAGTCCTGCGCTCTGTGCGCCGGCCTTCGGACATTTTCGACTTTCGTGATTAATCGACGGGAGCCGCCGTAGCTCCCGAGTCCCGGATTACCCAATGACGCGAAACCTCACCACCGCCTTCGATACCTCGACACCATTGAGCTACGACTAGTTACCCGCGACGCCCTACTCCCTCACTCCCACCGCTCCCCACCCAACCCCGACCTAACCCCGACCTAACCCCGACCTAACCCCGATAACCCCAGCCGGGATCTCTCGAGCGGGCGTATAAAAATATTTTCCTCGATCTTCTTTTATTTCTTAATCTCTTGATTCCTCAAAGCGCGGGGGCGGGCGCTCCCCTCTCGATAGTCCCGGTACCTCGATCTTCTTCCAAGATCTAAGCCACCTAGCCGTAATGGTATTTAAAAGAAATTTATACCTGCCTCCATATTATTCATTTTCAAGATCATTAACGACTGGCTGGACGTCGTCCCGTGTACCACGGCACGCACACGCCTACGAGTAGTGACACCGGTATGCGAAACCACTCTGGCCGGGAGGAGGCTTTATAAATTCTCCGCAAAGTGACGTAACCCCAGGCAGATGATACGGATCTCCCCGACTTGTCCATCCCCGCCGCCCTCCTCCCCCGGTCCCCACCCCGTCGTCTCTGACGCTACGGACGCGGCATCTTCCTTAAACTGCGGCTAATTTCTTTCGTGCCCCTGCCTTCATTTACCCTTCTTTTACTTTTCATTACGATCTAACCGGCGATAGGCGATCTACGTGAATTTATCATGCAGGGGCACGCGCATATTAAGCTTTACTGTTAGGCTCGTAAAGAGGCCCCGGGAACGTGAACTCCTTTCCAGGTCAATTTTATCATTCCGGGAGGAAGTCGAGTCGGCGCCTCGGCACTAATTAGATACATAGTCATAGGGACGGGGGGGTGGGTAGAGTGAGAAAGAGAGTAGGAGAGAGAGAGAGAGAGAGAGAGAGAGAGAGAGAGAGAGAGAGAGAGCGATCAAAGGCACCGACCGCGGCGGGGCCTACGTTATACTCTCCTTTACGCGGTCCGGGACTGACGAGCGGCGGGACGACTAGGTACGACGACGATACTCACAGGCTACGTCGATGGTGGCCGGCTGGCTGTTTATCTGCCCGGAGCCCGACCAGGCTATGCACTCGCACTTGAACTTATCCTTGCTGAAGTACTCCTCGATCTGGTTGCGCGTGATGTTGAGCTCGCTCTCGATTATCCGTGTCCCCGTGTGCGGATCGACAAAGTCCTGCTGGAACTGGTCCTTTATGCGCTCGCCGTTGCACCGGAAGTAGACCTGGAGAGCGTGTGCGGCCTTGCATTGGAGGGTAGCCGGCTGCTTCTTCACCACGTACGAGTTCACGGGCTCGGCCAGGAAGACCGGGAGGTTGCCGCCCGAGAGCTCCGGGTCGCTGGCTATCGTAGCCGAGGGCACGTCGTCCTCCTCCAAGGCGTAGGCCTCCTCCTCGTCCTCGGAGCCGACGTCTTCGCTCACTGCAACTGATAAAATCACGAGATTCTCATTTACATTTCCTTTCTTTTTTTCCCCGACATTGGCACTTCTTCACGTGGGTCCTACCATCCCTTCATCATTTCAATTCACGCCAAAAGATTCAACGACAGCTCCTCCACCTCCACCCTCCCCCTCCCCTACCCCATGAACCTACACCTTTCAGTACTCTACCGGGCTGTTATTCTCAGCAGAGATACGCTTGTTAAAGTCGCAACTCGTGCCCGAGGCTCCGCCACGGTGCATCCCAGCGTAGCGCCGACGCACGTACCTATACATGCGCGCATGAGCGCCCCCTGCCACGCTCTCGGCAATCGAACTAAGGCTGAGGATTCGCTTCGAAAACGATACGCCCGCGGACCGCCGTTATTATTCATCTCATTTATTTGCTTGATTACTCGTGACGCGGCTGCTTTAAGTTCCCGCGAGACTTTCTTGCAGAATATAATACAATAGTTTTGTAAATCCGTTTAAAGCGCAATTGATGGAGGGACTTTTTCTTTATGCCCTTCCCTAATCGATCTATATATATATATGTATATATATATATATATATTACATTGACTGTAATGGCAATTCAATCGCTTATTATTTTCTACTTGTAAGCGCCATATCTGTTTTGACCAATTAATATACAGAGTAACTTTGTACTCCGAGTGTGAAATTCCATCCTGGGAAGCTGGGAAGCTTTTTAGAATTAGATTTTAAAGTAATCATTTCCTGCTTCGGTCCTTTTTTCATTTCCAAAGGGCGCACCCTCTCCCTGCTTTCCCCTTCCCCTTCCCCAACAAGCAACTTCGCAATAACAAAATTAAATTAGAATTACATTATTTCCCAACAAAATCTTCTTATTCTTACTCTTCCTGTTGTTATTATTATTATTATTATTATTATCGTGTTGCCGTTATTAACGCTTAAGAGGGCCATAGAAATTTTGCAGAAAAGTTATAATGCAATAATTACTTTTGAATAATTTCACCGTAATAAAGGAATAAAATTTAAAAATTAGATAAAGTAATACTTTGCTAATTTTATGTGTAAAAGCGCTTCCTCCTTAATTTTATATGTTACTTTATTTTCGTGTTCATTAGTAAAGTAATGAACTCGTTTCAATGCAAATGCAATTGAAACTCGCGACTTTTTATTCCTTCCCGTTGGCTCTTTGTATAAACAGTTTCTTCACTTTTTCTATCAAATCTTAATGAAAACAACAACAGAAGCCATTTCGACTTGAAAACCATACATCTACAAGCAATTAAATTAATTCTAATGTTTTGTATATGCGGCCCTCTTACTTTTACATTAATAAGCCGCGTAAATAATGGTAAATTGAGTAATTCTCTTTACTCGATTATGAATAAAAAGTAGCAAAGTCCATGAATTCAAATGTCAATGTAACGTGGAAGAGAAGAAATAAAAGGCCCGACGTCCTTTATTTGTTAATTTCACAGCTAAATTATTTAAATCGAACCTCGGAATTGTAAAGTACCATGTAATATAATGAAAAAACGTATTTAATTAGTCGGCAAGCCTACTCAATACAGCGATACAGCAATGAAATAATATATAATATCAAAGAACCTGATTGTGGAGAAAGATTATATTTATTTCCAGTTTAAATAGTACATAAGTACATATCGACGGTATGGCTCGTCGTGTGGCAATGTACTGCATACGAATGTATAGGTCGGCAATAGAATTTTTTATTGTGCTTTAACCGATCCGATAGCAAGCCAATAAATGGATAATGTCTATGGGCGGGGTGGGGCAGGGGAACGGATATTATAACGCGTAGCATATTGTTTCTTATTCGTGGATTTTTATTCGAGCGATCCGAGCGAACTATATAATATTGAGCAATTAGTAAGAGGGAAAGAGGGAATGAGGGGCGAAGGGGGAGGGGGAGAGAGGATAGTTGATTAAAGTGTCCGCGTGCGTCGTAGGGAGGGAGGGTGACAGGAAAGTGAGACGCGCCGAGGGTACTCGTCGAGTCTGTCGGCGCTCTGGAATAAAATAAAACGGTTCCGGAGCGGTCGGCGGAAGAGCGGGGAGGGCGGAGGGAGCGCCCGTGGTGTGGGAACGTGGCCGCGGACACGCAGCGCGCTCGGGACGGCGGGAGGGGGGGGAGGGAGTAGGAGCGCTAGAAAAAGCGCTACGCGCAGGAAAAGCCAATGGAAATAAAGCAAAGCGTAACGATATGTAAGGCTCCGGCTCCGGTCCCGGCCCCGGCCCCGGCCCCGCATTCCACCCCGCCTACGCTTCACACGCGACAGCCCGGCAAAAAGATAGAGAGCCTCGCGTTATTTATTGTCTTTGCCAAGGGCTGCTATTATCGCCGCTACGTCGTGCCCGGGGATTTCGCGTAGGGTCATTACGCGATATTCAACACCCCCGCTAAAAGGAGACGGGCCTCCTCAGCCCCGCCCCCCTCCCTCCCTCCTCGAAACCGGACTCGGCAGTCGTGTCTCTTTACGACTGGCGCTACGACTTTACGTAAGATACCGCCGAAACACACAAATTTACGTGCCGAGAGAGAGAGAGAGAGAGAGAGAGAGAGAGAGAGAGGACTCGAGGCCGCTTCACTCTCTTTGCCAGCTGAAGGGAGAGGGGGAGAGAAAACGAGGCTGGCGTGTATGCAAACTCTTTTGTGAGCTTTCTTTTGATAGAGCCACGCGCGCTCCTCCAGTTCTCGTTTGACTTTTTTTCGGCGCATGAAAGGAGCTTTGGAATTAACTTTGCTCGTGTAGTGGTACTTTGAAGCGCGATGCCCGGCGCGGGGGAGGAAATTTCTTCCTTTACTACGGATGTACGATCTCACTCACCGGCTCATCGAGGAGGGAAAAAAAATTGAAATCCCCCCCCCCTCCGCTTCTATCATATCATACCGCGAGCACTTAATTTAGCCGCGCGGATGCACGCACGCACGCACGCACGCACGCACGCCCACGCAGGCGCTCCTCCGAGTACAAGAGGATCCCTTTAAAAATTCGCTCCCCACTTAATTGGATGCGGCGAGAGCGCCGCTTACGTATTCGTGTTAGCCGGGCTCGCTCCCGAAATATTTAAATAAATGCCAAAGCTACGTGTCTCGAAGCGATTAATAGGGATCAATGCTTTGTGAGGATCAGTCATCTCGCGAAGGGGATTATTGATAGAAAAAATTATTTGATAATGATGAACCGCGACCTTCTGATCTTCGACCGATAATCTTCGATCTGTAATTTTCATTACCGGCATTGTCGGACGTTGCTTAAGCTCTACCGAGCTTAGCGCGACGGCGAACTCTCGCTCCCCCCGCCCCTCCCACGCCGACACCGCCCCGCCAACAATTGGCTAATTGAATTGGTGCTCGTCGATGCGCTAAGCTCATCATCGGCCAAGACTAGAAAAATACACCGGATTTAAGTCGGACAATTAACGTTCGTTAGTTACTGCTTCTATTCGTTACAAAGAAATCGGAGCAGCGACTTTATATTACACCTTCCCCGCCTCCTCCTGCGACCAGCTACTCGTTACCAACTGCCGCTACACTGCTACGCGCCCTCTCTCTCTCTCTCTCTCTCTCTCTCCCTGTACGGGTATACTTTTCTCAAGGAAAGTAGTCGGTCTATTACATCGATTGATTTGAATTAAAGCAATTGAGAGCGTGCATCCGAATCAATTAGAATCAATTGAAATGAGCATTTATTTTTAAGAAGACAGAGCCGAGCACAACTATAATGGCAATTATAAAATGGAATAAAAGGGATTCCCCTCATCTAGAGAGCGAATAAATATGACCAGCCGCGTCCCGACCTTTTATACGTCTAATAAGTCGTAAAAGTCGTGGAAAAACTTGCGAATCCGGTAATACAATCCGCAAGCCGCGGACCCCTTTAAAACTTACATGAAATTGCACATTGCTTAAAACGTTCCAGAATTTTCACGTTCAAGATTAATAAAGCCTGCAAGATGTGGATGGGATGGGCGATGCTGCGGAGATATAGCCGAGCCTCGGCAACTGTACTCTACTGTACTCTACTGTACTCCACTGTACTTCCCAGTGGCTGGACTGTCCCGATGGCACCAAGCCAGCCTCGGTCGCTTAAGCTTTAAAGTAAAGTGCGGCTCGCACGCATACATGGAAATCGATTCTGCCTTATAAAAAGCCAAGTGTTTGGAAAAATGTAATAGGCCTCCGGTTGTTGTAGGTGGTGGTGGGTGATGGGTGGTGGGGTCGAGGAGGGTCCTCGTGCCGGGACCGGTGCCCGGCTATTTACAACTCCGTGCCAGCATAAAGACGTTAAAGCCGAGTTTTACGCCTCGCGCGTACTTTCCGATGCAGCCGAGGCTGTAATAAGACGTGGACGAGGGTGCGAGAAAGAAGTAAATTGGAAGAGAGAGAGAGAGAGAGAGAGAGAGAGAGAGAAGAGAACGGGCAAATGGTCGTCGTAGGCGCGATTCTGCACTTGACGCGAAGAAAAGGGACGGAAAAGAACAAAGCGCCCTGACTCGAGGTAACATTGTTGTTTTTCCAGCTTCTCCCGGCAATAATTATCTCCTCCTCCTCCTCCGAGACGGAGGAGAAGAAGCCCACGGAGGTCGGTTACGGGGGCAGAGGCGTGAGCTACTCGGATCGATAAATTATTACCGCTGGAATGGGGAGTCGGTGGGAGGGAGAGACAGATACCGAGTACCGGTCGCCCTAGAGGCCGACCGGGCGGGGGTGGGACACGGTAAAAGAAGAAGGAACGAAGCGGGGCCGCTTGTTGCGCGTCCGAGCGAGCGCTGCCGGAGATAATTACGCAATACGTTATGAATACCGATCCCCGAGCGCTTCGGCGGCTTCGTAACCCCGTCAACTTCGACCTCGGGCGCAGTCCTGATTCCGCTCCTCTCCCCCCCCCCTCAAGACAGCCAGACAAACGGAAACAGGAGAGGAGATGAGGAAGCGGGGTGGGGGGGGGCGAAAGAGAGTAATGGTCGAGAGGATGTGTGGGTGGGTGCAATTGTATATCGCCGCGCGATAGGGAAAAACGATGATCGCGTGCACACGCGCTGGGAATGCACTCCCCCCAACCCCTCACGCTGCGCGATCCAACAACTGAGGAGAGGGATCGTCTTCTCGACGAGACTCGTTTTTCACGAGACGCCAGCTTCTCGTCTTGATATAAAGCACCGGGAGCGTCGACGCGATTATCTTTCCAGAGCCACCCCCTCCGTCCCATACGTCTATCGAGTCCTTGGATTTCTAATAATCGGTTTAGTAATTCGAAAAAGCAAAAGAGCGAACGGGTTATCGGAGCCAAGTTGCGCGAATACAGTTTAAGTATGATCGTCAGTCTAAGAGGGCAGGAGCAGCGTCATCGACACGCTCACAGAAAGAGAGAGAGAGAGAGAGAGAGAGAGGGGGGGAGCGAAAAGCGCGCATTGATTGACGGACGGCTCGGATAAGAAATTCAGCTCTCCTCGCGCGCTTTCATTCATGTCATAATAATTCATAAAATAACATTGATTAAAGCTTGAATCAGTCATTTTTATGGATTATTTAAAGAGAGGAGGCACGGACTCTCTCTCTATCTCTCTCTCTCTCTATCTCTATCTGTCTCTCGATCGTTCGCTCAATTATAAGTTGCGAGGGATCGGTTGGTCTATATCGATAGGAGCTCGCGCGCGCGCGCGCGCAGATGCCACACGTAAGCGCCGTAATTTTATCGGGAGCTAGGCGTCACGGGGGGTCCCCGCATTACCTAAATAGATATTTGTATTATTTTGGCATCGGTTATAACTCAAAGTCGGGGCGGAGCATTGAGCGCGGAGGGACGGGCGTTCAATGTCAATTGTAAAAGCCCGAAGAGCGGAGGAGAGACTGAAAGGAGGAGGACCGTCAATTTCAGCGATTTATTCTCGAAAGGCCGGCTGACGGTGGATGGGGAACGCGTGGTTGGGGGGAGGGGGGCGTTCGGGGTAGAAGGCTCTCTTTCGCGGACCTTCGGAGCACAATGTCCGATGGCTGACAATGTCCTCCGACCGCCGGAGTATCGTTTCCCGACAATTGCCTCGACGATTGCCTCGACGATTGCCTCGACGATTGCCTCGGCAATCCACCCGACAATCGACTCGGCAATGCTTCCCTTATAATAAGTAAATGGAAATAAAAAGAAATAAAATAGAGGGAACTCGATACGCCCTGCGGAGGCGCTCGATGCCGCGAACGATCCCCCTTCCCCAGCGGACGGCTTGCCGATTTGACGGGGCAGAGGGGCGGTTCCGCGCAAAATGATACGATCTCGCGGGGCGCGTTCTCGTCGGGTGCTGGCGATGGTGGCGGTGGTGATGGTGGTGGTGGTACTGGTGGCGGTGGTGGTGGGAGGCATACGGTGTCGTCTTGCGCGAGAGAAGTAAATGAGGACGGGAGGGGATGCAGGAGCGGTCACCGATTCATTAGCGATTTTCGAAGCGTCGGCGTCGAAACCCACACGGACCCCTACGACTTGTGAGTGACGGTGTTAGGTGGAGGTTATCGGGGTCATTGGGGGTTGGAGGGTACTACTCACCTTCGTCAGATGCGAAGGAATGGACCGACGAGGGGCAGGGGAGCAGGACGGCGAGGCTGAACGCGAGGAGCAACCAGGAGCGAGATCTCGGCCTCATTTCGATCGATCTCTCTCATTCCCTCATCTCGTTGTTCGTTCGGGCTCTCTTCCTCTCCCCCCAGGCTTCTCTTCGTAAACGGCGCGGCTGAGCCGGAGGCTGCGACAGTTCTCAGGCTAAGGGCAGTGGCAGCGACGTCTTTGGCGGCACAACAGCAACAGCAGCGCTCTTATAATCCTCCTTGATTTCTAGCGAGCTACGGGACCTGCAACAAGTCGTAATGCATACGCATGGGTTATTTTACGTGCTTTTCCTCCCTCCCACTCTCCCACTCTCGCTTCATCTCCTCCCCCCCCTCTCTCTCTCTCTCTCTCACTCTCGTTCTCTAATATCTCGTGCTCTGACCGAGCAAGCCACAACTTCCCTAACCTAATAATTCGCTAGGAAATTACTGGCCCTCCGGACCCCCGGAGCGGCCTTTTTATCTCACTCGGCGATATAGCGGCTCAGGGACTGGGTGAGTGAGGGCTCGTGGTCGTGGGAGGGGGTCGGTGGGATAATTGGATCGACTCTTTCGCGATTCTGGAATTAAAGTCCGACCCGACAACGATCCCCCTGTCAATCTCCCCCCTCCCTCTCTCTTTCTTCAAATTCATAATTGAACGCGAGCGCTTAGGGGTAAGCAAAAAACGGCTCTCCCGCCCCCGCCCCTGCCCCTGCCCCACCCCGATACCTCCCTGACGCCGTAGCCTATTATCCGTTGACAATCGAGGATAAATTGCCAGTCGATGATTCGCGCCTACGAGCCAACCTCGCATTTCCCAGTAAGTCAAATAAGTAAAGTCGGCGACTATTATTTCCAAAGACTCGGTCCAGTCATAATTGCATCCTCGCGAAACCAATCCGTGGCCATTAACATTTCATTCGCCGCGTCGGCCCTCCGACTCCATTTATTCATTATCGTTATTATAATCGTTATTGTTATTGTTATTGTTATTATGGTCCGTAGTGTGGAGGCATTGCGCAAGGAGGAATGCCTCTCCGTTCTAACGCTGCCCGAAGTCGGTTAAATCAGCGATAGACCGTTCGCGCGCTAATTTATAAGCATTTTCCCGCGATCCCGTACTGCGCTAAACCCATCCGCGCTTAAAGCCCCAATAAGCCCAATAACCCCAATAACCCCGCTGTCATTTTTCGAATTTTATCGCGATACGATCGGCTCCCCGAGCAGCAGCAGCAGCAGCAGCAGCAGCAGCAGCCATTACATTCCCGTCGGGAATTTTTGTGCCGCTCTCCTTTATTCCGCGGAGCTCGGGCTCTTTGTTTTTTGCCCTCTCTTCGCGGTTATTGTTGATTAACCGGCAAATAAATCGCGCGTATATTTGGATTTACATAATGGCCGCGAATGCCTATTATTTCCCGGCGATCCTTATCGCCGAAGCGCCTTTCAGTCCTACTTTCAAATGAAATCCCTCCATTTTCTTGCTTTACGCACTTGCATCACGCGTTACGCTATTAAAGAATATTACAAGAACGCGCTCGTTACCGGAATTCAGCATACGATCCCTATTACCTCCAGCCAATATATCAACATAGAACGCGCGCGTAGCTGCGCATTTAAATGGCTTACTTTTAAACACTCACTCGCAGCTTCATGTTATGTAACGCTTTATTAGTGTTATTAATCACCCGATTCTCAAACCGACTCAATCACACGACTCGACTCGGACTCGACTCTGTTTTACTTTACTTTACTTTACTTTACACTAATAGTATTTTTAAATTAAACTTTCCCAACGGCTTAATTGTTATTTGACGTCGGTTATGGTAATGTGTGAATTATCGCGCTAAACAGAAAGACACAACTTCCATGTTTGCTGTATTGAAAGGATTCTCTCAAGGGATTTTAACGGTTATTCGACGAGTTTATATTATTATTACATCTCCTCGACAGTGGTGGCAGATTACCGGATAAAAGCTTTCCCAACAAATTACAGTTATTTAACATAGAAGAAAAAAATGGCGGCGAAACTAGTAAGAGGGGGTCGGGGGAGGGGAGGGATAATATTTGTTTAAATGTAGAGTAGAGGACCGTTGAAATGTCGAGGTGATTTCCACTTGGTCGCGGCGAGTAACTAAATCGCCAAGTCGAACACGAGATCCAAGCCAATAATAAACATTGTCTTATGTGAAAAGCCGCTTTCAAGTTCCCGAAAAAGAGTTTATTGAACGCGCTACTTGACATTTGTTTTTTAAATAGACTTTTATTTGACTTGCGTCACCGTGAGAATAGTTTCTCTCCTACTTACTATCTCCACACGTACTCGTGCATACGCATGCCACGTACATATCTATATACATATATATATAAATACATACATATATATATACATATATATATAAATACATACATATATATATATATATATATATGAGCGGTGAAAAAGTAGGCTGCCGTATGTCAATGCGCTCGGAGGAGAAGGGCCGACGCTGCCTCTCAAAAAACAGACAGGGACAGAGAGTATGCGGTCGGCGCGGGCGATGTTTGGGTGGAGGGGGAGTGAGGAGAGGAAAGCTAACAAAATATTATTCTATCTGAGCAGCTCACTAAAAAGAGGGCACTAGAGGAATTTCCACATCGTTAAAGTACTCGTTTAAAAGACTATTAAAGATAAATGCCATGCACTTTTTGCTAAAAATTTCATTACCAGTCCACGCGGCGTTATTAAATCGAATCAGCTTTTTCATTCATTTTCTTTCTTTCGTCCTCTCTCTCTCTCTCTCTCTCTCTCTCTATCTCTATCTCTATCTCTCCTCGTCTATATACTTTTAATTCATTCTCTTTTCCGTGATAAATAGAAGCGCGGGAGGAGAGAATGGCGAACCCAAGGCGGGGCCCGCCGCCACCTCCGTCACCCCTTGCATTATGCATTAGAGTATATATTAAAAAAGGCCACGGTGACATTAACATTTATAATTAATTGTTTACATGTAGATTAAGGATATGCGCGAGGTTTCACGCCGACAGGCACGACTCCGTGGCATCTCGCTGCCTCTAATGCCGCGGTGCCTCTACTCGCTTGCGTCACGTCGATTGCGTTCATTCATCCGCCCGTTACGCGCAAAAATACATTCGGATAACGCACGTCGGCGCGTTTTATACGCTCGATGAAGCAATCACTAGTTACGCGAGTATAGGCGGGTAATGCGAGCGGAGATGGCCATTAGGAATCCGGGCCGTGATCCCCGGCGATCGGAGAAATTCGGCGTCGGCGGCTGCGGCCCTCTTCTTGCCCCTTCAATGGTTTCGTAAATTCCGAATTCGTTACGGCGGCGCGGGTGAAGGGTAATGGGGGAGGTTGATGGGGGGGGGAGGGGGGAGGGGTTGATGGGTAAGAAGAAAAAGCAAGCGGATCATCGGGATGCAATAATAATTACGTTGTGCCGTGTAGCATGTAAGTAAGCCGCGGCGGGGCAGGTAAGTATGCCGATCGGGGGTATAATTGATAAATGAATTGGGCATACGAGCGGCCCGAGTATTGATAAAAAGTAAGTTCTCGTGGAGTTGATCGATGCCAGTTTAGCCGGAGGATCGCAAATAATAATTCACGTTTGCCCTTTTTCACTTCCTGTCCGTGACCGGAGTCGGAGCCCGAGCCCGAGCCCGAGCCCGAGTCCGAGCCCGAGACCGAGACCGAGCCCGCCAACATCATTATACCGCGGCGAAATATAAATTTTCGCGGCCACTCCCCACCGAGCTTTTTCTCCCGGGGAATTCTCAAGCGACGGCGGATGGCCATTGTGACTCAAAATTATAATGAATTAATTAATTCTCGTCCCGAATAAGCTCGGCGCCGGCCTTTCTTCATTATATAAAAAAAAAAATAATAAAGAAAAGGGAGACAAAAAAAAAACTTTGCCCGACTTGATTAATTTCGTGCTCCCAATAACAGCGGGTGGCGTTCCTCCGTACCCCCCCCTACCCCTACCCCTACCGCAATAACCCCAAACCTACCACCCTCCTAACCACCCACCGTCCATCTAGATTCATATATATATATATATATGTGTGTACATATATACGCGTGCGTACGTGGCTGTCTGTCATATAAATATACGCGCGCATCCTCGTCTGCGTGTGTGCGCCCTTCCACCCGCGTTCCCATCAGACCGCGGACTTTTCAGTCGACAGCAACAGGATCGGCAGCGACCGTAACGACCGAATCTTTTCAAAGTCCCGCGGACAATTAAAAGCCACTCAGCCATTGTCTCCTTTTCCCAGTTTTCCCAAGTCTACCTCCCCTCAATACCACTAGCCCCATTATGCGTTATAACGGTGAAAGGTATCCTTCTTCTACTTCTCTCCCTGCATCCTCCTCCTCCTCCTCCTCCTCCCCCATACAGCGACCTTTATACTTCTCGTAAGAGGCACTTCAAGAAAATTCAGGGAAATTCAGGTGCTGGGCTAGGCCCCGAAGAGTATCCCACGATGCGGGCGTGCCTACCCCTCCCTCCGCGCCGTCACCACCACACCCACGCCATCGTCGCCGAACCGACATGTGTTCGACAACAATGCTGCTGGGCCGGTGCGCGTCAAGTGTGCTGTTGTGTGTGGGTGCGCGGCGTACCTGCGCGCCGGATGAGCCCGGATCCGTCCGTCGGGCCCCGTGCCTCCACTCCGACGCGAGACCAGCATTCGAGATCTCCTCGAGCGGACGGCGTCGGCTGAGGAGCGCCGGGGCACTTGATCCTATCTGATCCTATCTCGGCCCGGAATACCCCGCGTCACGCTCACTCGATAAAAAGAGCGGACTTTATCTTTTCGACGCTTACCTACGCCGCCGCCCCGCAGCCCGCCTCAGGCCGACCGCTACCGGCCCCTCTCCCCCAGGCCGACGTTGCGCCGACTTTGCGCGCTTTTCGGCCTCTTGTAATAATAACCGAGCGACGGCCGACTAATCTGGCGTGGCGAGCCAGCCTCTTGGCACGCGACCCCGGCGCTCGCATTCTTCAACACATCGCGAATCCGCGCCCTCGTCGACTCCCGGTCGCTCGCCCCTCCCTCCCTCCCACCTCCTGCCCCTCCCACCTCCTGCCCAAGCCAAGCCAAGCCACCTCGACGACCCTAGCAGGCCAGTCGGACTTTGATGTGCGCCTGGATTTTTTATGCGACACGCGCGCCGACGCATATATGACCATCCACGTACAATTATCTTTTACGAGCTGCTTGAGATTTTGAAACATCGGGGCTGACGGGGGTGGGCGGAGGGTTAGACCCCGGCGACACTATAAATACGCGCGCGGCGGGACTGTCGCTCTCGACGCCCCTGCATCTCCGCACCCGATCCCCGATCCCCGACCCCCGACCCCCGACCCGCCCACGCGCTCCCACGAGAGTCCCCGACGCCACCGTCACCGCCACCACCTCACCCACATGCGGCCCTTGTCCTGCTCGCCCCTTCCCTCCCGTACCTCCCTCGACGACGAATGACTGCAACGACGGCGCTCTCTCACTCTCTCTCTCTCTCTCTCTCTCTCTCTCTCTCTCACTCTCTAAAACCGAACACTTCCGTTTTATTTTGCCACACGACGACGAGGAGGAGACTAATGCGCCCGGCCCCAGAGACAATCGGTTATAGTCAAGGAAATTAGGAATCCGACGCTTTACGAGCCGACTCCGAGCTTAGCAACTCCCCCTCCCGATTTCTCCGAACGAGTTCACGACTGTCAGCTGTTACGGGCCCCCGCCGCCTCTCTACGTCCTCCCATCGGCCCACGCCGTTTTTTCTACGCGACCGATGAAAGCCATGTCCAAAGATTACCCGACGATAGGCCTGCAGGGGGTGGGGGCGTACTCTCTTAATTACCCCGCCGAGTCCTCCGTGCACGAGCAACATTATCCATGCACGGCTCGAGCGCTCGAAAGTTAACGATTTTTTAGGAGATACGCCACCGCCCAATCATTATAAATCTCTCGTCCCTCCTTTCCTACCGGGTCCCCTCCCCCCTGCCCGCTCCACCAACGCCGCCAACGCCATCAACGCCATCAACACTAGCAACAGCACCACCGCCAGGACGTACGACCGTCCCGTTCGGCCCGTTACCTGCTCCTAATTGTATGGAAAATTCGACGTTTGGACAAGACTTAGCAACAACACGATGTACACCTAGGCGTACCTAGACCAACAACGTTTAGTAGTCGCAAGCCGATAATTACCGTCGTTCTATCGGACGCGTAGACTTTTTAGGTTCTGTAAGCGCTCTCTCCGTCGAGTGTAGCGCTCCGCGGCCCGCGGGCGCACAATGGACATTTACAAATCAGGTGATTAATTCCCGTGAAGCCCGAAGAAACGAATCACCGCGGTATTTACTTTCTAGTCGGCCGGGATAGTCCGGCGAATTTCCATTCTTTCCTCAAACTCAAATACTTGTAAACGAGGACAATGCCTGGCTTATTAACGCCCCTATAAATCAATGTAAGTAACTTATATATGACAGGGAGGCAACTTTTATATCTCCGAAGCAACAATAAACATTCTTGTCTTAAAATAATTATTTCGGATCCCCATAGCATTTCCCACCGAACAATAGCCCGTACTCGGGCTTGCGCAACTGAGAGCTGGCGATGGAGAGGGAGAGGGAGAGAGGGAGAGGGAGTGGGAGAGGGAGGGAAAAAGAATCAGCACTCGCAATTTATAGTCCTCATCTTCTCCATCAAGTTAAATAGGCAAGGAGGCCTGGGCCGGGGAGGGGGAGAAATACGAGGGCCGAGAGGAAAAAAAAAAGAGCGGACAAGCGTTTATCAATCAGGCAACATTTATAGTCTGAGTAATTCCTGACTTTCTTCCCCCTCCGCCTCACCCCCCCTCTCTCGCGGCCATTGCATTAAATTACAATCTAATAATTCTAGCATGCCAACACGTAAAATTCATCGCGCTACGAAATCTATTTCTCTCCTTCCACAGCGCCCCCTCCCCCGCTGCCCCCGCGGCCCACACCGCCCAACACGCCGTTACTCTATCTCGCGGGGTTCCACCCCCCCCTTTCCCCAGCCACCCTTTAAGCCCTCCTCTGGCCTTCTCCTCGGCCCGACGGCTCTCACTCTCTCTCTCTCTCTCTCTCTCTCTCTCCCCTTAGCCTACGAAAATTTATGGTCTACGCGGCGAGCCGCCGAAGGCCAATAAAATCCAGAGGAGTGCAACAATTGTGAGGCGCGCGAGCGCGCGCCAATGTTCCAGCAAAGGTGTTTCCACTTTCATCGGATGTGCGCGCTTGCCTACAAAGGTATAAAACGCACCGGTCTCCGTAGTTAAGTATGTCATAAGAGGGGGTGGGGCGGGGTGGGGTGGAGAGTCATACTGCATGTGAGGCAGCAGAGGGACGGAGGGACGGAGGAACGGACGGACGGACGGACACGCTTACACGCCGTATAGTCTGTCTGAGAATGTCTATGATCATACGATTATACGATCCGATTTTTCATGCCTCGGTCATCTCTGGAGTGCGCGGGGTGACGATGCGTCTCGGCGTCCTGCGTTGGGTAGGGACGGGGGAGACCCTTCTGCGGATCCATCCCCGGCAGGTAGAGTAAGTTCTCACGGAGTCGTCGAGGCGTGGCGGCCGCGCATACAAACAAGCCGAGCATATAATAATAACGCCGGGCCGTGCGAGCGGGGCGCGCAGATGGCCAGGAACGGAGGAGGATCGCGATGTGCACGCGCCAGGTGACGCCGCGTTGGGATAGAAGCGCGCGCGTAAAGGTGACGGGAGATGATGGCGACGGCGAGAGGGAGGAGGAGGTGGAGGGAGACAGAAGGAGATAGAAAGACCGGCGATCGACGCGATAATCGGCATCTCCCGCGGATCGCCGACCTTATCCTCCCGAGAGGGTCGAGGGAGACGACACCTTGCCTACGTACGGGTCGTCGCCGTCGTCGTCGTCGTCGTCGTCGTCGTCTGGCCTCTTCCTCGACCCCGTTGCGCCGAGTGCGTGACACATGTTTCGCCAAGGACGAGAGCTGCTGTTACCGCTACCACTATATACTGCCTCGTTTCCGCAAGCTCTCTCCTCCCCCTAGCCCTTCTCCAACCCAATTTCGATGGATTTCGAGAGCGAGTCTCCGGCATAAATGCCGCGCTCCCTACATGCGATACATTTCCTCGAGGCTCCACGGGGAGTGAGTGAGTGACTGACTGAGTGACTTACCGAGTGTGTGTGTGTGTGTGTGTGAGAGAGAGAGAGAGGGAGGGACCAGCTTTTTGCTCGGAATAATCCGGATCCCTCATAGGGGTTGCCGTACTTTTTCAACCGAGCAAAAAACATCCCCGGCACGCGAGATAAGCGATTATGTACCACTTGCCTTACGCACCCGCATGGCCGGCATTTTTCCTCGCCCTCGGAGTCGAAAATAAAAAATGCCATTCTCTCTCCCCACCCCCACCTCCCCTACCCACTCCTTATTCTCACTATTACAATATTATTATTATTCCCGTAGTCGTTGTAGCCGTTGTAGTCGTAGTCGTAGCCGTTGTAGTCGTAGTCGTAGTCGTTGTCATGTAGTCGTTGTCGTTATAATTGCGTTACAGGGCACGTCGATTGGACGTAATGTAAATTAATACATACAGTGAGAGGTCAATTTAATAAATCTCGAGCGAATTTAATTTACCGGGCAGACAACAGCGAGCGCGCGGCGCTACCAATTGCATCGGAGCGATTTACGTCCGGGAGAGAAAAAAGCGCAAGGAAGCTCCAGCCGCGATAAATAAACCCGAGCTTACAATGTACTTACTCCAAAACTGACATAATCGTCGGTTGAGTTTTTTTGACTCCCCCCCCCCCTCGAGGGCTCCCGAGCACACACCCGACACTCGGCCAGTCATTAAAGACGTCGCTCCGCTCTCGAGCAAGTGACGGAGCGCCGGGAGTACGGAGGATCCGCACGAGTACCCGCAGATGCTCTCCTCCGGTAATTTATGCGATGCGCGTAGTCCCCGTTGTTTTACGGCACAACAGAGGCCCGGGTAACGTAGATTAGCGGCGGTCGGGGAGGGTAGCGTCGGCAGAGGGGTGCAGGAGAGAGAGAGAGAGAGAGAGAGAGAGAGAGAGAGAGAGATCGCTGGATGACGGCGGCGGCGGTGGCGGGCCATGATCCAGTTATAGATCGGGAGTGGCTTTGATCCCTGCGTATATTATTTCTCCCCACGTATTTCCATCCCAAGAGGGACAGATAGATAGAGAGAGAGAGAGAGAGAGAGAGAGCCTCTAAATCGCTAAAGAGCCGGCGCTCGCAATTTTAAACTAGCCACTCAGCGATATATCGCAAAAAACTTTATTTCGCAAGTCCGGCCCCGGCTAATTAGTGCGTTTTTGTCTGGCAGATGCGGCTCGAGCGCGAGTTGGACCTGCATTATTCATGAGTGCTATTTTCTCCTTTTTCATTTCCTTTTTATTCTTTTTTTTTTTTTTATTTTTCTTATATTTTCAAATACGTCCGGGCTTGCCGACGACGACGACGACGACGACGACGACGACGATGACGACGACGATGGCGACGACGACGACGGCGACGACCGCGACGACTTTACTTAGAGTCGTCATTCGACTATAAATTTCACTCTAGGACCTTTGTGTCGCTTCCCTCCCCTTCAATTATTGTACTTTTTCTTCTTATTTATTTTTATTATTTTTATTATTTTCCTCTTCATAATCTTTGTAGAAACGACGTAGGAGTAGGAGGAGGAGGAGGAGGAGGAGGAGGAGGAGGAGGTAGGGGTGGTGGAAGAGAAGGAGGAGTCGGATATATTGCGAAATGATAGGAGATTGTATTTTATTGGCGCGTGTTTTATTATTTGAGATATAGCCTTGTAAAGTGGAAAGAGTAATTTGTAATAAGGGAGTGAGCCAAGTCTGGTAGTCGAGCGAGCTCCATTAAACTTTTTATACAAATGAGGGAATAAATTTTATATCGCTTCGATGGCCGTGCTTAATAAAGCTTGTATTTGCTCACCCGGTATTTATATAATATCGGCTATTTCACGAGGGAATATGAAAGTCATATTTAAGCTTTTAACGAAGAGAGCGCAGGCGAAGAGTCGAGGTTATCCGTTTTTACCTAAAGGTAGGCTAGTAGTGCCTTTACTTAAGAGGGGAGGGGGACTGAAAGAGGAGTAAGAAAACTCAATGGTAATATAGGCGCGAATCTTATCGCGGACGATGCTTTTGCTTTTAAGCGCCGGATAAATGCGCGTACGTAGTAAATATCAAGTCAGGGGGCGAAATTTTAACTTGTCAGAGATAGAGATAGAGAGAGAGAGAGAGAGAGAGAGAGCGAGAGACCGTGAATAACGTAAATTTATGGTAATTAGCGTGGATCGCTGTTATATTGCAGATGCGATGTTGTCGCCGGTATGACAATGTCGAGTTTATTTAGTAGTAGAGCGATCTTTTTAGGAAAGCGATTAAAGTACTTTGTTTGCCATTAAAAGGTGATTGTAATTCACCTTTAGCTTAAGCTTAATCTTGCCCCTGATATGAATATTTATATTAGATAAGAGCGAGGCAACCCATGCTTAAGTTATGCGGATAAAGGAGGAGTCGCGAGAACGAGAAGGAGAGGAAAAAAAAAGGATGAAAGCTGCTGCTGTTGCTGCTTTGTTGCGCCTACTGTTGCTCCCGTACCCGCGAGTACCGGGGAAAAAAAAAAAGAAGAAAAGCAAACGGAGAAGGTGTTGTGTCCGAGACCTTAAATGTCGAGTCATTAGAAAAGGCTTAGGTAAATGTGCCGGCGGTGTCCCTCGGTGCACTTTTATTAGCGACAGCCGATCATGAGCGTCACGTCGAGGTGAGGAGACGATCTCTCGGGGCTGAGTCGAGGTAGATTACCTCGAATTACCTCGACTCGAAAAAGAATAGAATTGTTTCTGGAAGGGTTGATGGGGGAGGGGGAGGGGGGAGAGAGTGAGAGAGGTAGAGAAGAAGAGTTGCTCACTACCCCGGTGGTCGGCATTAATAATCGGTTCGTCTGGGAAGTCGCGGCTCTGCCCGGTCCTAATGAGCACTCGTGCCGCTCCCACGCGCGGTTCCCGTAAATAAGCCCCCCCCCTCGAGACCCCCACACCCGCCAGCTAAGATCGGCCCACCACCCCGTCCCTCTACCACGTCCCAGCACGGCGGCACGGACAAGGATAACGTGTGAACTTCTTACCACCGTGGCTGGGCCTCGTAGTCCTTCTCGAGTTCCGGGGCACGGGATGTCCGGGGGCGGCATCGCCGCCTCACTACCGATCTCACTCGACTCTACGCACTTCACTGCTCATTCGTTACGGAAAACACTCTTTGGCACTACGCGGTTGTGCGCGCTCTTATCGCTCGCCGGGGCTCTTTATCAAGCCGATTGGGCCAGCCCTGCGCTCGAACGCTGCCGTTTCGCGTCGCCGACTCGACACGACTGACTCTCGGCCGCTCTCAACGCGTGGCTCTGGCCGCCGCTGCCACCGCCGCCCGCCACCGCCGCTGCCGCCGCCGCCGTCGCCGTCGCCGTCGCCGTCGACGCTAAGCGGTCCTCGGCTCGTGTGCGCTCGGCTACCTTCGTTTCTCTTCCCGCCGGCGGCCCGCTCCTCCCCACCGCCACCGCCATCACCAACACCACCACCACCACCATCACCACCACCACCACCGTCACAGCCACAGCCACAGCCACAGCCACAGCCACAGCCACAGCCACAGCCACGGCTGCGGCCACCGACCAGTCCCCAGCGCCGTTCCTTACGCTCGACCGTGTTATGCCCCTGTGTGTGAGAAAAAGCGAGGGAGAGCCTCGAAGGCTATGCCACACACACCCCCCCCACACTCCTCCCGCCGCCCACGTCATTCTAAGGGAGGCGCTGCTACGGCTTAGCCGAGTTTCCTGGACACCGGCTACGGGAGGAGAGCTCCGCACCGCACGAGCTCATTTACAACAACGAACCTCGTGATTCCTATTTGGTTAATTTCCGCGTTAAGCGTTAATACAAGAGCAGCCCTCCCTCCTCCCGCGGCTCCTCCATTAATATCTAATATCGTTCGGTCGCTGTATTTACGATTGATTTGTCGGCCCCCCCCCCACGCGAACTCCCAGCCCCCAAATCATTACGTATTAATCTTAATTTCATAAAGCCTTTCGTTTATCGACCCTAGCCTACCCAAACCCTCCGGCTTGCTCTTCGTCCCTCTCTCGGAGCGCTCCATCCACCTTACGTAGCCCTTTTCTCCTATTGTTGTAACGCAATGAAAGTTTCATTGCCGAATAAACGAAATATCCAACCGGCCCGGCTCTCCCGTAACTGCAGACGACCGTAGCGTAAAGAGCCGCCGAGCCGCCGAGCCGCCGAGCCGTTGTTGGACTGGCGAAAACGTTGAATTTTTCATCTCGTCAAGGCGGGCCCGCATTCGAAAACTGGATCATTATCACATTTATTTGTTTGCACACGGTCTCGGGTATACGAGTGGGCACGTCGAGCTTGCGGTGACCGCGCCATTTATTCCTCGGCGGAATCATTCTCCCACGGAATGAATATTTTCGGCAAATACATGAAATCACGAGCGGCCGAGTTCCCCTTGAATTCGTTGGGCACCCTTTTGCCAAATTATTGTAACATTCGGCTCCGAGCCTCGGCATTTTAGCGAGCCGCGCTCCCTAATAATGCGAATACCGTCGTAAGAATAAGTTGGGCTTATATTTATTAGTTATAGCGAGGCCTATTTCCCGTGCTTTTTATCGACGAATCTTTCGTTACGTGCGTATCTCGATGCGCGCGCAGGCGCGGGGGAGAGATTTTAAATTTACATAAATTCCAGGAGAAGCTGCTCGTTCGCCGGTGAGCTTCCGACAACCTCGGATGCGCCCATTCTGGCCATTAAGGCATTAATACCCCCGACTCCCCGACTACCCCCCCCCCCAACCTCGCCATCAAACCCTCGATATTAAATCCTTAACGGCATTGAAAGTGAGAAATAATGTCGGGACAAGCGTTTCACGCGCACGAAGAAAAATCGGAGGCTCGGTCGTGAAAAAGTGAGAGGGTTGGGGCGGCCGGTAAGGAAAGAAGGATGATTGACGTCGGCTCGCACGGAGGCGATAAAAATTAAGAATTATCCGCCACGCGCGTTCACTCTCTCTCTCTCTCTCTCTCTCTCTCTCTCGCTCTCTCTCTCTCGGTCTACGTCATCCTTTGTGCGAAGCTGAATAATTAGAGGAGATTAAAAAGCCGGTGGAGTTGATTTAAAAGGGCCGTGTAATGAAAGAGGCATTGGTGGCATCTAATGGCAGTATCGAGGAGATGGTAGGATGGTAGGTAGTAGCGTGTCCTCGGCACATGTAGATGTGCTGGCGCGACGGAGATGGCAGGGAGGCAGAGGGAGCTTAAAGTATCGCCATCCTTGGCATTGCCTCTTTCATTGCGGCATGCGTCCCGGCGCCGCACGTTGGCCTGCTGTTGAAGAAAGAGTCGACTACGTACGTACGGCTGCGTATATATATATACATATATATATATATGTACGGATAGATAGATACGCGGAGGAGGAGACATGGCTCGGAGGAAATGCCTAAAGAGCGAGGGAAAAGGAAAAAGCTGTTGGTAGAGAAAGGGAGTGAGACGGTTGGCGAGAAGAGTGCAGTCGAGATGGGTGGAGTGGGTAGAGGGGGGGGGGAGTGCGCCATGTCACAGGGACATCCATGCCGGTGGCCTGCTGCTGCCACTACTGCTGCTGCCACTGCTGCTGCTCTCCGGCTTCCCTCATTCCCCCTCCTTCGACCGCTCGTCGTTCGCCACTCGAGGTCCTCTCTCGCTCGCCTCGGTGCAGAAATCTTCTCGACGGAAGAGAGAAGACCAAGACCGCGAAGAACGCGAGGCAAACGTCAAGGTATGGTTGGGAGGGGGGAGGTGGAGGAGGTTATTGGGGAGAGTGACGGAGTAGATGGAGGTGGAGGGATGAGCTGGCAAGCGAGCGAGAGTAAGGAGCGGGATGATGAACGCGCCTGCGGTTCCACGGGGGACAAGGGCATATTTTCCCTATCAGCTGACGAAGAGAGCCAGCCAAATAGTGAGAGAGAGAGAGAGAGAGAGAGAGAGAGAGGATGAGAGGGAGGGAAAGCTAGTTTTGCCGCGGCTTTCGGAATGAGACACTCGATATAGTTTAACGCGACGACACGGGGTGGAACGGTAAGCGAGCCGCAGCCACTACCGCGACGAGCAGTAGTAGTAGCCTCTCGCGTTAGAAAAGACGCGCCGCGGAGGAGTTGCAGGTGGGGGCGGGGGTGGAAGGAGGATGAGAAAGAAGCGCGAGTCGCCAAAGAGAGTCGGAGAAAGCTCCCGGGCTGAATATTTCAAGATGAATAGAGTGGTTGCTGCTGTTGCGCCAACTCCGCCTTCCCCGTCGCTGTCCCCAGCTAGTGCATGCCTATCTACGTGTGCCTGCGGACTTCTTACA
Source organism: Ceratosolen fusciceps (assembly GCA_018883505.1). NCBI lineage: Eukaryota > Metazoa > Arthropoda > Insecta > Hymenoptera > Agaonidae > Ceratosolen > Ceratosolen fusciceps. The sequence continues at coordinate 8,159,897 of RCIC01000004.1, forward strand.
TTTCTCTCTCTCTCTCTCTCTCTCTCTATCTATCTCTATCTCTCCCCCCATTCTCTCCCATTCTACTTGTTTTTTCGAGCGCGACGAGAGAGAGAAAAAGAGAGAGAGAGAGAGAGAGATAGACAGAGAAAGCGCGGCGCTTCTACAGCTAAATCGAGAGCAGCTACGTAGGCGCTAACGACGCGTACCTTCTCCAAGGTGCGAGAAAGAAAAGAATAAAAAGTTGGATAAGACGGCGAGCGAGACAAAGAAGACTATCCAGCATTTACACGTAGAGCGCGGCCAACCGAGGGCGAGCTCTTCCTCATCTCAAGGGCCACTCATCCGGCATCTCCTCTTTGTCTCCCCGCTTACTCGCCCTCCCCCTCGCCGTCCATCCTTTCCATGCTTCCGACAGGCTAAGCGAGCCACCACCGCGTTCGCCATACAGTACCAACCAGGATTTTCCATTGTTTGGTTGGGCTCTTCCTCCTCGCTCCTTGAAGGTTGCGCGCACCCGTCGTCATCTCCTGACAGAGAAGCAACTTCTCCGTACCTCCCGCCCCGCCGCACAGAATATAAGGCAGCTATGTGTGACGCGGGCAAGGAAGGATTCTTCGAGTCGCTTCGTGAACAGAGAGACAGAGAGAGAGAGAGAGAGAGGGAGGGGAGTCAAAGTCCGAGGTACTCATATACACCGCGCTCTCTGGCATCTCCCCGGGCTCGGGAAGTTCCCCATCCTCATCGGTCTTGGCCTCCCAGCCCCAGAGCTCGACCTCGGAGTATGCATCCCGAGTAGGACGTTCCACGCGCGCCCTTTTAATTATCCTCCCGAGAGGCACTCGGCTCCTCGAGCGAGCGCTGCACCTGGCTTCTCTGGCTTCCCGAGGCCCGAGTTTGAGCTGCCGTTCCATCGATACGACGAATGTGTGCCAGGAGGAGGAAGTCGTCGGGGCTGGCGCTTACCGCTCTCCCCCACCCCGGGCATTCCCGGACTTGGCATCGCAGGCCGTCTGACATCCATCAAACGGAACTCGACTTGACATCGCCCCGTTCCTCGCTACCGCTCCCCCCGCTCCTACCCGTTCCTCCTAGGCCCTCTGCCCCTCCCCCACCCCTCTGGCACACCTAACGCATTATCGATTGGAGCCGAGGCTCGGAGATGGCGTTGTCGCGGATGCCCCGACGGAGGAGCCGAGGCGGTCTTCGGACTCGGGGAGGCCTCGTTATCTCCCTAATACGAGTCCTCCCTCCCCTCTACAGTCACCGCCACCTCCGTATATCACCGACTGGCCGTATTCGTAATCTCGGGCTAATTCGATGTTACTTGAGGATTGTGCGCCGCCCATAGCACCCCCGCCCCCCCCCGCAACCCGCAACCCGCAAATTGGCCATATATCACCGCCGAGGTGTACGATTGCGCTCCAAAGGAATTCTAAAGTAATTGATTAAGCCTTGACGGGACTAAAGAGCTGATTCACTTTTTTAATTAATATCGATCGAACGGCCCTTTGTTTCATTCTATTGACCCCCCCTACCCCTACCCCTACCCCTACCCCCCTCGCCCTTCCCGGCCACTCTTACTCTGACCAACTCTCGCTCGAACTCTCGCGCTCTAACGCTCCTTGATCGCTTGACGAAACTTCGGCCTACGGGGCGCGTCTACGTACGTAGTTATGCGACTTAGACGGCGTACGTGTAGTGGCTGAGTCGGATTGTCCGAGAATGACGATGTGTTCCTCGTCTAAACAAACACGGACGATTAATCCGAATCGGCGATCGAGCGCGTACTTCTTTCAATTATAATGGCGCTTTATCGATCAAATGGTATTTGTTGAACTATTCTACGCAGCTTACGATCAATTGAAAGTCGAGCGATAACGTCGAATATCTCTCCATTGTTATTGATAGCCGCCGAGGAAGGGGTGGGCCTGGGGGTGGGAGTTACTGCTTCCTTAAGCACCGAAAGCCGTATTAATAAAGCGTCTGGAGCTCAGCGCGTTCACTTCGATCAAATGAAAATTATCTTATCAGCCCGACTACGAATCATTGATATTGATTTTATTTATTGCGCGTAGCGCCCGTGGCCGCCGGGACTCTTTCCCTTCCACCCGGTGGTCTCCCAGCCGATTAATACTGCCCGCCTCCGCGTATATAGGTACCTACGTACCTTCCTAACGAGTACCTTCGTAACGATCAAGATAACTCCAATAACCCCCATAACCCCAATAACCCCACCCTCCGACACTTACCATTACGCACACACCCGACCAACAAACCTACCGGCGTTTATTTTTATAATTTCCTGTAATTAGACGGATGAACCGGCGAAGGTGGGGGGCCGAACCGGGCCACGGTCACTCGCTTTAATACGTTTTTAAATACAGCTGGTGCCGGGAACACCCCGTACCGGACTCACGTACTGGCATTCCATTCCCTCCCTACCTTAACGACTACAAACCCTCAAAGTTTTCTACAACTGCAAGAGTCGCTTGAAATTGGGACTCGAGCATTAAAAAAGGCCTTAAGCAACGCCCCTTGTGAATACGGGACTCGTCTCGGGTTCGGCTCGAGCGAGTGATTTTTCCTCGAGGGGGGGGGGAGAGAAGGAAAAGGCTATTGGGATTGTTGGGGTTACAGAAGATCCTCGAGCTCGCGATTATGATGGTGCGCGGACAGAGGGGGAAGGAGCGCCAGGACGATTTATATGGAAAAGTTTCTCAAGATCGCGGAGGAGGGTGGAAGGGCCGGGGTCGTGTGTTTTTGAAGGAGGACGGGGGAGGGCTACCTACCTCCTCGACCTCCGCGGTGGCCCAGATGCGGCGGGGTCGGCTCGCGCGCCGCCTCCCTGTAGCGAGCGGGCCTCCTCGGAATCATTATTTTTCTACGGAGGCCGAAGCATGAAATCGGTCGAATCAACGACGTCGAGGGTCGGCGGCGGTGCCGTGAGCGACCCGGTGGGACGGACGGGGACGGACGAATGGGCCAGACTAGCCGAGAAAAAAATCTTGCTAAATGATAGAGCTTGAGTGCGAGTGAACGTCGAGGGGCGGGAGGGAGGGACGTTCGAAAAAGATAGGGGAACAAAAAAATGAGGAAAAAGAATTTATGGAAGAGGAGGAATCGAGGAAAGGAGGAGCAGGGGGGAGAGATAGCATAAAGTATCATAAGAACTGGCGCATATACGGACATTATGAGGACAAGAGTGAGAGAGAGAGAGAGAGAGAGAGAGAGATGGTTGGTGGCAGCGGGCAGGATTGTCGAGCGAGAGCTAGCAGAAGGGCGGTACGAGGAGCGAGGAGCGAGGGAAAGGGAGAGGGAGAGATGACGGCCTCCTATATAAATGCGGCTGTAGGGAAACTCGTAAAAACATGATTGCCGCTCGAGGAGGACGCCGACGACTATACATCAATTAAGACGGCATTCTAATCTCCCCGATGCTCTCCTCTCGTCGGCCGCCGCGAGCGAGTCCCGAGGAGAGGTCGAAAATAGTATAGCAGCAGCAGCAGCAGCAGCGGCCGAGTGGGAACGAGTGAGAGAGAGAGAGAGAGAGAGAGAGAGACAAGTCCTGCGGAGAGCTACGTCTACTCTTCTCTAGTAGTCGGGACCTTCTGCGTTCCCTCCGCCCCTCCGGGCCCCACCGCCGGCCAACCAACACCACTTAAATATTTAACGGCAGCCCCATCGAGTGTTGTTTCTTGTCTCGGTCCTGCCGGTAGTTGTACTGGTCTGGAGGCCCGTCATCGCCGCCGTCGTCGTCCTCGTCATCGTCGTCCTCGTCTTCCCCACGAGCTCCCGGTAATATCCCATGCAGCCGGCTCAGAAAAATGCGGAGAGCCGACTACTCCCTTCAAAGCCCGTTTTCTCGGTATCGGCCTGGCCAGGCCCGAGAGTCCGCTCGGCGCGGACTACTAACCGCTGCCCCGGGAGAGGCCGATTAGATTGCGCTAATGGCCAACGATATCCTTATCGCGCCCGGTAATCCCTACTCTCCAATATGTCCGGGACTCCAACCCTGACCCTCATATACATGCGACCAGCTAAGGCTAGGTGGACTAGAGAGATACATAGAGATAGAGATAGAGATAGATAGAGAGAGAGAGAGGGAGAGAGAGAGAGAGAGAGAGAGAGAGAGAGAGTCGCTCGTTCTTCTGCTCTTGGCGGCGGCACGAGTCCGAGCCGACACGTCCCGAGTTCGTTCGTTACTTTTAACCCGATGATACCGCGAGGACGCTGGCCAGGTATATTATATGGTTCAGTCTCTCTCTCTCACTCTTTCTCTTTATCTATATCTATCTATCTCTCTCTCACTCTCTTTAGTCCTGACAAAACAGCAGAGCGGGGAACGGCGGCTTCCTCCTCCCTCCCCCTTATATCGGAACGAGATCCGTACGTATTTCGGTGCGGATGCGCTAATAAAGCTCGAGGACGAGCTCTCCGGCTCCGGGGAATGCCTTCAGACACGGGAATAAATTGGCCGGGTCAATAAGATTCCGCATTCTGCATTGATTTGCAAGACGATTACGATTATCCTAATTATTTAACATTGGTGAACGACGAACGTCTCTCGCTGGGAAAGCAACTCCTTCGTCGCTTATCACCCGTCGTATTCTCCCGTCCGCCAGCCGCGTTAACCCCTCCTCACCCATACGACGTCGACCCACCTTGTGATAAGCCGGTGCCGTGGTACGAGAGTAGCGGCGGCGAAAGCGAGGGGGACGGAGGGGTATAGGACCGCCTCCCGCACCAATTTAAATAGCCGAACGCGCGGTACGACGGCCGCCAGGTACGCGAGAGCTCGGAGCTAAAGAGAGTGAGAGAGAGAGAGAGAGAGAGAGAGAGAGAGAGAGAGAGACAGGGAGAGAGAGAGAGAGAGAGAGAGAGAGAGAGAGTCTCCGAGAGCGAGCAATTGCTTCACGTCCAGATTAAATTAATTTCCCTCGCTCGAGGAGAGCTCATCCATGTCCGGCTTGCGGCAAAATGATAAAATCTGCGGCTGAATGTATTATTGCCAAGCTCTCGTTAAGTTGATTATAAACGATTTTATTATTGACCAACAACATGGCTTTTCGTTCCTTTCTTCGTTTCTCTTCCTTCGTTCCTTCGTCGTCGGATTTTAGATATTTTGACCGACGGATAGATGCCACTCTCTTCCTCCCCCTCCCCCCTCCCACCGCCCCGCCGCTCCGCAAGAAGCCTCATTCCGCTCTATCCGCTCTATCTCTTCTCCCTCTGTTCTCCCTCTGTTCTCCCTCTGTTCTCCCTCTGCCATCTAGTCGCCACTCCCGACCTCGAGACCTCATTAGTCTTAAGAAGACTCTTTCGCTCCTCGAAAATCGTTTCCTTGTTGCGGCTAAAGGAAAAAAAAAATCTCCTCGGATCAATTAGTTGCCGATGAAAGGAAAATCCGAAAATCCGGTCCAGCCACCGATACTAGCCGGGTAAGGCCATAAGGGCAGCTTTTTACGTTCTCGTACGGTTATTCGCAAGAGCGGCCGACGGGACAGACGAGTTCCCAAGTATTCCTTCCTTTTCTTCTTGTTGTTGTTAAAGTGAAAAATGAGCGTCGCTAGATTCGTTTGTGAGGGAGGAGACCCGGCGTTATCGATGTCGTCGTTAAGAATCGCTATTTACCATCGCTCTGAGCGATTTTATATAAAAAAAGAAGAAAAAATAAGAAAGAAAGAAAGAAAGAACGAACGACGGGAGAAGAAATCTTTTTCACGCCTCGACAATCGCTTCTCTCTCTCTCTCTCTCTCTCTCTCTCTCTCTATCTATCTATCTAACGCACTCAGACACTCACTATTGTTACGTCGCTCCGGATTCACTTCCTCCGGATTTCAAAAGTATTTCTATTTCTCGCTATTGCCCGCGCGAAAGCCCGGCGGCTGATCTTATACGTCAATACCCACGGGCACAATCCAACGCCATACAACGGTCCCGTGCGTGTGACCACCAACACGAGGACGCCGCCGAGAGAATACCTGCCTCGTAATGTACGGATCGGCCTGCGCGCTCTCTTATCGGAAGCGAAACACTTCTCGCAGATATGATCTTCCTTAGATGGACAAGTGGGAGTAAGAAAAGACTCAATCCCGAGGGTAAGGTCGAGCATGGGAATGATGAGGGAGAGCGGGCGGTGGCGGGGGCGGGGCGAGGAGAGGCCGTGAGAAAGGAGATTTAAAAACGACACGAACGACAGCAGAGGAGATTCTATCCACATAACGTATTATTATTATTATGATTATTATTATTATTATTGTTGTTGTTGTTGTTCTTGTTGAATTCGGTAAAAAGATCGGCGTGCGAAAGACGCTTCCTCTTGAAAATTCTAATAAAAAGTGTCGGGGCCCGTGGGGGATTTACGTAGGGGCCTGATTATACTCGTACGGAATACATGGGCCACAGTTGTCGATTAATTTTTCTAGTTAATTTTTCGTGACGCTCTTGTGAAAGCGTAAAAATACAATAAATCGGGGAGAGGAGCAGCAACTTGTTGCAAATATAAATAAACGGACGTTTTAATACCTTTGAAACGCACAATACAAATACACGTATGCGTTTATATATATATATATATATATATATATATAGAGAGAGAGAGAGAGAGAGAGAGAGAGAGAGAGAGAGAGAGAGAGAGAGATGCTCTCTGTGCAAACAGCCGGCAGTATTGTATAAGACTTATTGTGAGGAGGTTGGGGCCATATAAGGGGGCCAGATAAGGCGGAGCTGTTCCCATTTCGGCCAATTTCAATAACTCACAATTGCGACCATATCCACTACATCTTATTACTCTAAATTGCTTATTTATTCCAACTGCATGGAATAATTTATGGTTTATTTGTTTGTAAGCGTTCGGCTTATATAATGCAAAAAGTGGATATTTATTATAGTAATTAGCTTTTGCTACACGTATTCGTAAAGTATGATTTATAACTTTCTCAATTAATTAATCCGGTACTCGGGGGGGGGGAGTTTTGCATTTAATGCATATTGTGTAAGTCTTATTGACAAAACCTTGTTATTACAAATTATACAACGGAAGGCCGGCCGGTCTCATTGCTCCCTGTCCTTACAGATCGTTTTTATCCCGGGGAAAGCTCGAGACATTTTTGTTTACGCAATCAATTCTAATGGACAAAGTCTGTCTGGCCGTCGACTCGTGTATACGTGTATGTATAAGCGCGCGCGCGCATAAGCGCTTGCGAGCATCCGTATTTTCAGTAAACACAATGATCGTCGGTGCGAAAATTCAAGGCGAACCCTTGAAACACATTTTAACTTTGGTTTTGTATTTAATTATCGGAGCTCGTAATAATTTGGTTTTTGAATATAGAATAGAACGAGAGGGCCGAGGTGAATTTGTATTTCCGAGAGGAGAAATCTCTCGAGTCTCCATTTACATATATAAAATCTAAAAATTCCCGTCGAGATAAGTCGAGTAAGCCGAAGGAAGAATAAGACTTACCATAAAATTGTATTTTCTCGACTTATTGTATAGATTACCTCGCATCGGCGTAAATTTATTACAACTCCCGTTTGCAGAATATTTGCCCTTTCATATAACAAATATTATCGTTCTTATTGTTCGTAAGAGCGGGGTGGCGGTGGTGGCTGTGGCGGTGGCGGCGACGGCGAGGGGAAGGGAGGGGAAGGGAGTAATAATTAACAACTCGACATTTCTTTTGGCCTCGTATAAACAATGCTCGATTAAATTGCGTTAAAAAGGGTATAGGGAGAAGGCGAAGGCCTAAGTTGGGTAGAAATAAAGAAGGCCATCGTGTGAAATGATTAATCAAGCTCGGTAAGTAGACTATTTTAAAATGTAATATAATCGCTGTGATAAGTATTAAAAAGAGTAGGGTGGAGGAGTCGTTTTGCGAAAATTAATTTAAATGCCGAGCCTATAAAGCTTATTAATGGCGGCGTTGGTTGTTATAAGGTTCGAAGGGCGGTCGAGGTGGAGGTGGAGGTGGAGGTGGAGGTGGAGGTGGTGGCGGTGGTGGTGGCGGTGGTGGTGGTGCTGATGTAGGACGGGACGAGCCGAGAGTCGAAATAAAAGTGCCTGCCAACATCGTAATTCCAATATATCCGTAAAACATAAGAATAATTTATGCCCCTGTCATTTAAAGGTGCTCCGTACACAATTACGCGTACCCGTTGAGGAAGGGGCGGGGGGGGCAGCGGGAGGGTCAGCCTTCTTTATTTCTCTCATTACAAGAGCGTGGCTTTTTGCAACCTGATCACCACCATAAATAACAATAAAAAATATCAAAGAGTCAACATCCTATTCACCGAGGAGCGATTTTTCTTCCCGAGTGCTGGACTTTGGAGCTGCGTCTCCTCCTCCTCCTCGTCGCCCAGCGCTCTTCTTCCACCGGGTCGGTACGGTCTTGCCGAGACCATGGAGTTGTGCGCCTGCGCGTATCAGTGCCCCGGCCCAAGAAAACGAGAAAGAGGAGAGCGGGGCGATGGGAGAGGTTATAGGATATCTATACGCTTTTAAACTACCTGAGTCGAGTGCGGTCGCGACGGCGGCGACGGCGACGACGACGACTCGTTAAATTTACTCGCCAGCAGCCCTCGCTCGCCCGAGAAAGAGATAAGCGGCCTCCGAGGCTCTTACGCTTGTCCGGGAGGTACGCAACCGTCTGCCTATGCGGATGATAGCACTTTTCCAGCGCAGATTCCCGCCGCCACCGCCACCCACTCGTCCCCATGAGTAGCCCTCCGTCTCTCTCTCTCTCTCTCTCTCTCTCTCCCTTACGATTCTCCGGGAATTGCCGAGTTCGAGGAAAGAAAGGGAGAGGTTGGGGGCGGGGAGGGAAGGAGGTACGCGAGCGCTTAAATGAGGAGAACCGATAAGAAGTCGATGAGAAGGGAGGGACGGAGGGAAGGCCGTGTGTCGGTGCTGGTGCTGTTGCTGGTGCTGGCGACGGTCGTCGGGGTGGGCAGGGCAGGGCAGGACAGGGAAGGGAAGAAGCTTTCGCGTCTAATCAGTTCTTCTTGCCGTCCCCTGTTATCCTCCCAAGAGTCCCGGGATCGACTGTTCGGGCGAGACACTTTTGTAAGAGCTGTCTGGCCTTTTAGCCGCTCGGTTATACGCATTCGTTCGAGTGTGATTAATCTATTCGATATACGAACGCTGCTCGCCATCAGTCTCCGCGGGCGCGCGTGCTCGTACGTGTGCGTGCGGTAGCCTCGCCGGTCGCTTACGCGTTTGATGTATGGAACGAGGGCCCGGTCGCTGCCTCCTCCTGGCCCGCGGCGTCCATTATTCTCGAGAGCCATCCGAGGCAGGATCGAAGTTCTCGAAATCCCTATTACATATCGATCTCCTCGTCCCAAGTGATCGATCCCACCCCCCACCCCCCCCCAATAACTGCAATAACCGTTTCTGTATTTATAAATCGCTATTCTTCCACCCCGTTTTGCCCGGAAGAACGGCTCTCAAGCACAACACTCGACCTGGGCCCGTTCCCTAATTATACGTAATAGGGAATCGATGGCCGGGATCCCGGGTCTTCGCGCGTCCTTATGCACTTAGCGCGTCGGTGGAATTTCTCGAGCAGAGCCCCGTCGCGGAGCTTTTACCTTATCGCGCGCGGGCCATTCCGCTTTTACGGGAAAACGAGTGCGCGCGAAACGCCCGCGTCCCCACAGATAATCAAATGCTAATTGCCCTCTGAAATATTTACCCACTCGTACGAGCGATCGCCGACTTATCATTATCATTATCATTATTGTTATTATTGTTATTATTGTTATTATTGCGATCGGGCAGTAATGCCTTTTGAACGAAAGGGCGGCGCTAATTTATTCTCGGACCTCCGGTGCAATAGATAAATAGATAGAGTCTTCTAATGCTGGAGTCTAAAGCCGAAGGAGCCCATCATGGGCGTGTCTCGGATCGGCCTAGCCGGACAGAACAACGGCAACGCTAATAACGACGCCCGTCGCGATCCTCTACCTACGTGACGTACGTAAGCTCGGTTGCGCAATAGGGCGCGATTTCATTTGCGCGAACAATGACGGTAAGACGGTCGATCGGTCGGTTTGGTCGGTCGGTTTGGTCGGTCGGTCGGTCGGGCCGGTCGGTGAACGCCCGGATTGGCGGGGTCGGACAGCTTCCAATTTAAAATAAGTCAAATGCCTCGGAGCGCCCGGATGACGAATGGGCCAGGTCGATGCTTATTTCTATTTTTTTTTTTTTTTTTTTTTTTTTTGATCGAGCAGGCGAAAGAGGGGGGGGGCGAGGGTAGTAAGCGGTAAGTAAGTAAGGCCGTCCGCTCAACTGGGAAAGCCGCGTCCCGTTCAATTAACCGGATAAAGAGCCGCGATTACATACGTATGCTGGAGCGCTATTGCAGAGATAGAGATGGAGAGAGAGAGAGAGAGAGAGAGAGATGTCGATGGATCGGGGCCTTTTCGGCGGTAGGAGGCCCCCTCTTCTAGCTGATATAGTTAGCCGATAAGTCGAGAGCAGCGAGTCCTCCAGCAGCACGGGACGAACGAGGGCTTTGCAATTAAGCTACAGTTATATTTGCGCGAAGCCCATCCCCTCGTGATAAATCAGCTGCTGCTGCTGCTGCTGCTGCTGCTGGTGGTGGTGGTGGTGGTGGCGGTGGTGGTGGTGGGGGTCGTGGGGGGAAAGCGCGGGGCTGGCGGGGCGGTGGGAGTAAGGTAGGGGCAAGCAGGCAAGCAGGCAGGCAGGCAGGCAGGCAGGCAGGCCGGGCACAATGCTCATAATTCTCGGGCACCACAATGGGACCGGGCCGAAGGTAGAAGAAGAAGAAGAAAAGGCTCGTTCGCGATCCTGTATTCTCGTGCAGGAACTCCCGGGATAGAAATATACTGTCTCCCGGCCGCGTTTTAGTATATCACGGCCTCTCTGCATTCTCGTCGCCTCCTCCGTCTTCTGTCTATCCACCTTTTCTGAGCGGCCAGGTTGGAAAAAGAGCCGAGGGACTTGTGGGGGAGGGGTCGGGCGCGAGGGTGGAAGGGTTGGCGCGCGGAGAGGAGGGTGGAAGCAGTCGCAATTGTACACGAGGCAATAGAAGAAGACGAAGAAGAAGAAGAAGAAGAAGAAAAAAAAAGGGAACAAAGTCAGAAATCCCCCTTCCCCTCCCAAACCGGCCATTGACTAACTTCCGTACTCTATTCCCGCTTGGGTTTAGCTCCTTCTGCAATCCGAGTTCCCTTCGACCGCCGCCCCCGCCCCATCACGGTCAACTCGAGTGGCTGGCTTCCTTTCTTCATTGAAAATCTTATTTGTAAAAGGTATTCGCTCGCTTTTTACCGCCTTTCATTCGGTAATCCGTCCGAGTGCCGAGCGAGCTAGGCTTCTCTATCGTCGAGACGGTGGGGATTTAAGGATGAGGAAGGGCAGCGGCAACGTCAACCTCGCGACGACTTTTAAGCCGAGCCGAGCCGAGCCGAGCCGAGCAGAGCCGAGCAGAGCCGAGCCGGCTTTTAAAAGGACTCGAGTCGCAGGAGCGCCAGTCAGGGCACCGAGTAAGAGTTACTTAACTCACCTTGACCGACACTAGCGGCTCCGAGCGGCTCCGAGCGGCTCCTCGTCCCATCCCCCCGCGACTCGGAGCGAGCGAGCGAGCGAGCCGTTGAGTGGCTGTGAGGGTGACTGAGAGAGAGAGAGAGAGAGAGAGAGAGAGAGAGAGAGAAAGGGTGGGAGAGATCGAGTCCAAGTCAAATGCAGAGGGCACTTACACGTGGCCTCCTCGACGCGTCTTTTTAACCTTTGCCTAGGCGAGCATTTACCAATGAAAAGCCCGTTAAAGCCCGAGAGCTCCTCGAGAGTAGTGTACAGCTGTATATTTTCCATTGTAGACCGAAAACTTAGATTAGGTTAACGAGGAAACGGCGGCGGCAAGCCTTTGTCTTTTGTTGGCAGCCTTTGAGAAATCGCTCCAGCGGTATTTTTCAACGTACCACGGCCTCATCAACAACTGCACGCCGCCATTGCCGGTGTAACGAATTTAAGTAGGAAACGGTCTTCAACTATTAAATTGAAAAATCCCCCTTGAAATTCATCGAGCTCCTTTAACATCGTATTTTTCATTATTTTTCATTACAATGAATGCCACGCCACGGCATTATTCCGTGAAACGATTTTTTAATGACAACAATAGCGTCTCTCTCTCTCTCTCTCTCTCTCTGCTATCTGCTCTCTCTCTCTCTCTTACGCGCCCACGGCACTCGCTCGAGCCCTTTTTTTTTATTTTTTTTTTTATTTTATTTTAATTAACGAAACCGCATTCCGAGGATTTACTGCAACGTTTTTTTCAGGCATTAATAAGCCATGGCTTTCCCAGCGAATCCTAATCATTATTCATATAAACGTTCTTTCTATCCTCCTAATGCCAAGCGAATGAATCCTTCGTTCATTCTTCGTTCATTGGGCTCAAACAGCCCACGATTAGCATAAACAATATTGTACTCAAGAGATCTATGTTTATTAACATTATCTCCTTACACAATATATATATATACATATACATATATATACACATATATCTCTCACTATAATTGAAAATATTTTCAGATACCGAGTGCGAGTCGCATTAGTTAGGTTGAGGTACGGTGCGCATTACCGAGGCTAAAAGCCTGCAAAATCGTTTAACGCATCTTCGAATAGACATCGAATAGAAGGTTATTGGGGTTATTGGAGGAGTCGAGCATCGGATCGCTCGCAAGTAACTTACAGTCCGTAATTAATTTTTTTTGTTTTTTTTGTTTATTCAAAGTATAAAGTTGTTAAGCGCTGTTACGTATAGGAGAGCAACGTTTTAATTTAAGTTTCGTCTTAAATTAATAAAAAGGACGAGCTCGTCTGAGATACAGAAAATCAGAGATATTGAATATTCACTAGACATTCAGTGTAGGGAATAATGAATATTTATTAAGAAAGCGCCGGGGATATGAAAATATCCGGTGCACAAATTTTACGTCCCGCATAAATTACAATTGAGATTTGAATAAAGCCCAGTTGCCGAGGAGCGGTGATTCTTCCAAATTCGATGCATCTCAGCAAGCACCGAATGACGCCACCCCTCGCCCCACCCCCCACCCCAACCGAACATCAACAGGTAGAATAAAGCTTTTTCTATACGCAACGCTTACTTCTGCACTTATAGTAATTTAATACGTAGGCGTGGGAGGAAGATCCGATCGAGTGTCGGATGCGAGGCAATTTGTCTTAATCCTGTAAGCCAGAGGGTAAATATTGTTACTTAGTTTATCGGATCGAGTAATACCTGGACTTGATAAGCCCCGGGGAGTTTAAAGTAATTCCGGCGCGTAATAATGCGCAGATTGTTTTTCCTTGGAATTAGAGGAGAGAAAGAGAGTGAGAGAGAGAGAGAGAGAGAGAGAGAGAGGCCTGATGAGACGACGATGGCATCGGAGCTCGAAAATCCATTATAAGCTCTTCATAAGGCGGCAAGAGCAGCCATTTAAGGATCCTTCAAATATCATTAAAGATGCAGTGTTTTTTTAGGATAGGAATAGAAATAGTAGGCTCCTCCGGGGGCGGGTAGTGCGGCCGCGAGGGGGGGGGTAGTAGCAGTGAGGAGGCTCGTTGCGTATTCATGATGCGATTAACACGTTTAAATGAGAAAAATCACGACCTTAAGGCTCGCGCCGTGTAACGACGGCCCTCGAGGTGCGAGGGACGCATCCACTCTTTGCCCTCTCTCTCTTTCTCTCTCTCTCTCTCTCTCTCTCTCTCTCTCTCTCTCTATCTATCTATCTATCTCTCTGGGACGACGTATTGTACAAATTGCTTGGAAAGTCCTGAATAATGAACTCGAGTCTTGGCGAGAGAGAAATTTTCAACAACAACGACGACGACGACGACGACGACGACGGCGGTGGCGGCAATAAAAAATGACGAAGGAAAAAGAAGAAAGTATGTTGGGAGCGACGGCGAAGAGATGCGAGTATGATAATGACGGTAAAGGACGTCTTTAAGGGCCCCTTGTAGCGTCGTCTCGAGGCATCGAGGGAGTAGAGGCGCCGTGAAAAGCTCCCATAACCCCAACCCATAAACACGCGAAAAGCGCTTACGAACCTCGGCGGGGGCGGGGGGAGCGAGCGGCAGCACTCGGTTCCAAGGGCACGAGAACCGCTCCCCGATACGGCCCGTGTACGACTCAATCGTCGCACCCCTCCCTCCCTACCCTCCTCCGCCCCGTTACCCACTGCAGAAAGTAAAAATTAAGAGGGAGCGGCATCCTCCCCCCTCGCGCCCTTCGACTCGTGTGCCTCCACTGGACCAAAGCTAATGGAGCTTGCGGGCCCCGAGTTCATTAAAAGTGCAGTTTTAGCGTCCGCTCGGGGGCCCCGTGTCGACTGGTACTTAACGAGGGCCGTAATTCGATCGGTATCGATACATGCGGAGGCACACCTCCCTGCGGCTCGCTCCGTCTCTCGCCGTGGGCGTCCTTTCATCGGCCTCTCGACCTCCCGCCCCGCCATCCTCGAGACGACGTGTGCGTGCGCCAGGGCCAACGCTCTGATTAATTTTAGCCACTTCCTTTTTCTTTTTCTTTTTTTCTTTTCTTTTCTTTTCTTTTCTTTTTTTTTTTTTTTATCCTCCTGGATTCCTCATATACGTGGGCACACGGCACCGCGGCCTCATGCCCGCTCCCCCTGCCTCTCTGACTCTGCGTGCGCCTCTGCGTGCTTCCCTTGGCGTACGTGTGCGCGAATCGAGGGCAGCTGCTGCTCCCGACTCCCCGATGACTGCCGGGTAACCTGACTGCCCGCCAGCCTCCACCCCCGATTTATAGTGCCGGGCTCGCCCGACCGAGAGGAGCTGAATTATTTAAGGTCCTCGCCACGTTACGACGATCGGCGTTCGGAGCTCGGTTCCCGGTGATGGGTGGGGGCGATGGAGGGCGATGGAGGGCGATGGAGGGCCTTTGTCCCAATCGTAGCGGTCTCAGTGGCGGCGTCAGTGGCGGCGGCAGGAGCGGCCTGCCTTTCATCCTCGAAATTGAATTTCGATAGTTGCCGATGACGCGCACTGATCGATGCCCGCCTCTCCCCCGCCCACTCATCCTGCTACTTGTTTACGTCTCGTTAATTCCGCTACCTCGTCTTCGGCGGGCCCTTCTTCGCGCCATCCCGACCTCCAGCTCGCAACCCTAATCAATATTCACGAGATCGGTGCCATTCTGTCCCCTCCACCAGTCCCTCTCCATCAGCCCCTCCACCAGCGACCGCCTCCCCCCCCCTGCCCCATCCAGACCCTTATCAATTAACAACATTTTACGGCTGTTAACAACTATGGGCCGCAGCTTTTCGCTCCCGCGATCGCCCGACTTTAATTACAAACGCATTCGTCGGCTCCCCTGGATCTGCCGGGCCGGAGCCTCTTACTAGACTTCCTTCGCTTTCTTTTTCGGTCTCGCGAGCACCCTCCCTCCCCCAGCCTTCCTCCTATCCCGCATAAAAAAAATGCATCCTCTTAAAAAATATCGTAAAAAGCGAATTAAAAGTCAGATCTCAATTCGGGGCTGTTTATTATTTAGTATGTGAATATTACGCCCCGAGCCCTCCCTCCCGCCCTTCCCACCCCGCTCCCACGGCACTATAATTGAGTCTATTAAAAGATATTTATCACTCCGTTAAATCTCCGTGCTAAATAAAACCGCTTCGTAATTGTCGAAAAAACTACTTTCCTTCCACTAATCCCCTTGCCCCCCTTGCCACGGTCAATTTTTACCCTCCCCCCCCCTTTGGCATTTTAAAAGAACTTTCGCAACAACTATTATTGTCATTATCTTTATTGCTGTTATTATAATTCTACTTCACCTTATTTTATTTCGTTTCTTTTCTTTTCGTTTCGTTTCGTTTCGTTTCATGGCATCGCAGCGCAGCGCATCGCATCGCATGGCATCGCATCGCATCGCATCGCATCGCATCGCATCGCATTGCATTGCATTTCATTTCATTTGATTTGATTTCATTGGACTCGAGAGATTGGGGGAGGGGGTGGGAGAACCGAGAGGGGCGAGAGTATCCTGTGACCGAGAGCATTTTAAATCCCGGATAAAAGCAGTCGTTGATTAACCCGAAAAGTTTTATTTCTCAAAAGAGCCTAAAAGTCTCAGCTTACATACGAATGCGTATACATTTATTCGGCGGACGGCCGAACATTAAGGAGACAAGGATCGGGCAAATAGAAAGCCAATGCGGGTAATAATATAGCCAGGATACCGGAGATATGCGCGCGGGAGGGAATAAAGCGACCGGTCCGTACCAACTAAAACCATTATAAATCCCCCGTATTATTCTTAAGTATTTATTTATTAAAGGGCTCGACGCGCCGTTAAAGCATGTTAATTGAATAATAAGTGCCGTAATAAATGGGCAGCGGTAGAGGGCCAGTGGTGGGGTTTGGTGGAGGAGGAGGAGGAGGTGGACGTGGAGGAGGAGGAGGAGGAGGGGTACGAGGAGGTACAGGTAGAGCAGGTAGTGTGATGCCAGGACGACGGCCATCAAACGAGCCGTAAGCTTTTATTTTCATTGGGCGCGATCGTTATTACCCACGTCGAACAGAAGCAATATTTCCTCGCTCATTGTAAGACATACATTAATAGCGGGATCGCACAACACGATCGGTAATCCGCGCTTCGCCGAGCGATCAAGACATCACAAGCTCGTCCGCCGTTATCGTTGGGATTTTTCAATCTCCGCGCGGATCCTTACGAGCGATCCTTTCTCTCGGGACTTATCGCCCGCGCGGCTCGCAGCTCTTCCACATCGGAGGATGCCGCCTCCGTTGCCGCCTCCGTTGCCGCCTCCGATGCCGCCTCCGATGCCGTCGCCGATGCCGCCTCCAACGACTAGCCCGAGCATACGACCGAGCGAGCGATGCTCGATATCTACGGGGACCGCCCCGCCTGTCTGCCCGGCAAGTAGCCGTTGCTTTATCGGGGCCTTAAGGCTCGATCGATCCTTGGCTAGTGGTCCGTCAATCCGGCAGGGAAGAGGCGGCGGCTACGTTTCTCGGCCACAACGTAGCCACGTAGCCACGTAGCCACGTAGCCACGAGTGATTCATCGCTCGCGTCGAGCGGGGGCGGTTTATTTTCCTTTCTGGCGCTTTCCTCGCTCGCGACGTTTCAATCAGGACTGAAAAGTTACTCCCGACGATCG
Source organism: Ceratosolen fusciceps (assembly GCA_018883505.1). NCBI lineage: Eukaryota > Metazoa > Arthropoda > Insecta > Hymenoptera > Agaonidae > Ceratosolen > Ceratosolen fusciceps. Next base: position 8,177,060 of record RCIC01000004.1, read on the forward strand.
TGTGGACTGAGAGAAACATAGAGATAGAGAAATAGAAAGGGGAGGGGGAGAGGTAGTGGGCCGACCCGGTTTCATCGAGGAAGCTGTAAACCCGGATCGGCGGCCGTTTGGCGTGAGGGGCGGGAGGATGGTAGCTCGGGACGAGAGGAGCGGCGCATGCGATTAAACTGGGAATTTTAAATTGGGATATTGATGAGGATTCGTCGAGCGTTGGGGGAGCGGGAGAGGAGAGTCGTGATTGTTTAATATTGACCGAGTCTAATGGAACATGGAGGAAGTCGAGGAGCTCGTGTGTAAAGAGAACAAGCGAGAAGATAAAGCGCGCGCGCGCGAGAGAGAGAGAGAGAGAGAGAGAGACGGGGATATGCATGTCGTATATTCATCCGGAAGAGAATATTGAATCTGATAAATTTTCTTAATTAGCGGGGCACAAATGAAATTACGTGCTTAATTAATTCCCAGACTTATTTTCTTTATTCTTCTCTCTCTCTCTCTCTTTATTTCCCTATGTTCTAATGGAGCCCATTTCTAAGGGAGCGAAGACGCGCTCGCTGGCACGAAGTCGATTCACGCACCCGGGATTAATGATTTTTAGCTCGTATCGGATGTACTATTAGCGATTTGATTTAGTGAATTGTTAATCATAGGTTCGTGTAATAATGTGGCTTGAAATTACAGGGATCGACTATGTACTGTACGCGCCAAAGGTCAAATTGACATTGACAGATCACCGCTTCCTCCGTGATTATACCTACGCAAACATATTTGCAATTCATTTATAATATAAAATACAAGAAGAGTTAACGAAGCATTAAATTTTCGTACAGACTGTACAATATTTTTCGTCCTTCGCCTTCCTTTCCGTGAGATTGGCATTACTCTTGTATTTTCGCAATTCGTTTATGCGCGTAAGAGAAAAGCGGGGGCGCGCGCGTAAGGAATATGCATTCCTTACGATGTAAATCATTGGGAAGATATCCCAAAGACTTTTGTTGAAATGTTTTAGATCGAGCGAGAACGGAGCGTAACGTGGCTGCGGTTTAAAAATAAAAGGCACGGGCAGCGACGCACGAGTACGCGGAATACGTCCGATGGGTTGTCGGGGGGAGGACGGGCTGTAGAGGGTATGGGACTGGGAGGGTGTCGGGTGGGCGGTGGAGCGTATTTATCAGTCCTCGGCGATTCGGGTCGCAAAATTAACATAAATCATTAGGAATGTTCGGTTCGCAGAAGGAATCTCCTGGATATAAATAACGATAACAAAGCAAAAACAAATTGAGAAAGAGGACAATGTTTTCAATTAACGCTAACGAAAACGCGCCTATAATTAAAAACTTTGGGAAAAATTTATGGATTTCGGTATAAACCGCGCACTCCCACATAAATTATTCCGACAACAAAAGAAAAAGAAAATTCACATAAAGCATTAAACTCCTCGTGCTCAAATAAAAGGGCTGGCTTCCCTCCCTTCCGCACCACCCCCCACTCGCTCTCTCTCTCTCTCTCTCTCTCTCTCTCTCGCGCTTGGCATACAACATTGACTCCACGCCGGGGGCCGATGCTCGCCGTCTAAACTTTTTCGCTTTGTCAATAAAAGTAAAACGCATTTCGCACCAGCGGCCGCAAACACGCGCGCACACATACGCGGGCGCGCGCCCGCGCACGACGAGATCCTGGTATAGAGCGGGCAACTTCTCCGGTGGGATTGTAATGTTTTTTGCGGGCCGGCGGAAAGCGACGGGAGAGAGGGGGCAGACGACACGCTCACCAAAAGGAAAAGTCGTCCTCGCAAACGTGTCAGCCGCTGCGGGTGGGGAGCGGCGGGGCGGGGCGGGCGGGCGGAGATAAAAAGTCCTCGTCAGTAGCCGCGCAAACTTCAGGGGCGCGCACTCAGGTAAAGAAGGAGGGGGTTAGGTAGGTTGAGAGAATCCATTGGGAGCCCCCCCTCACCAACCCCCCCGTCGACGGGAGCCGGCGTTCTGGGCAGGTCGGCGAGGGAGGGCGGGGGGGGGGCTGCGGGGCTGACTGTACCCCACCACCCTCGGTGACCTCATAAACGAGGCATTGAAATCGCGCCGCCGCGCGCATCTCGCATAAATTGCATTTGTCGTTGCGGAGAGAGAGTGAGGGAGAGAGAGCGCGAGAGCGGTTGACGGGTAGCGGCGAATCCAAGTGAGATTGCGGGATGAGACACTTGCCGCCGCGGACGGCCGTCTGATCGAATGAGCCACGTGGTTCGGTGGCCCGGGTCCCTCCTGAACAATGAGAAACTCTATCGAGATAATTAACCTCAAAAACTCGTCCCCCTCCCCATCATTTCTTCGGCGGCATTATTGGACCAGTCAGAGCTGTCGGCCTCTCAGGACTCGTCTCTTAACTTTATTCGTCTCATCTCTTTATTTATTATTATTCAGTCGCGATAGGGACTTTATTGCGGCTGGTATACTCGGCGGGGGCGTACACCCAAGTGGCAAGCGTACTCCGCGCGACTCCTCCGCCCACTTTAATCTAGCCTCTGACGGTCCTGTGGGGGAGGAGGGGGGTGGGGTGGACTTACCGGGTAGATCGGGATTGGAAAAGTCCGCGCAGGTAACTAATTTGCCGTAAGCGTCGAGCGGAGATAAGCCCCGGGATAATATTGTAGATCCCGCTCGAGAGCCCGAGGGCGGTGGGGGTGGGGGAGGAGCGCAGCACCTTATCTCGAATAAATTGAGCAGAGGTGTGCGAGACGGAGCTCTTTTCGCAAATAAGATAGAGTTCCGGGTGGGTGGGTGGGGGTACGAAGGGGGAACGGATCTTCGTATCAGAATGATTGAATTTTTCGCTTTCACCGCGTCTCGGCTCGATAAGACGGGGCCGTATTAATTAAGTCCTGAGACCTTAAGAGCTCGTCTCTAGGAAGTGGCGAACGGTCGTGGTGGTGGTAGGGATAAGTCAAGTGCTCAAGCGCTAGGGACGTAACGAGGTAGGTGTCGTCGGCGTGGAATTCTTCGGTATGTCAGAAAGCACGTCGTCGTCGCACCTGACCAGGTGACCATTTACAAGGAATAATCGTCTACGTGGACGGATTTGAAAAGCCGTAAAGACCCCGGCACGTGAAAACTCTCGATGTAGGCTCAGACGAAGACAGAAGAGGCTTTCACACGTCTCGGGCAAAGGAAAAGCAGGAGGGGGGAGGTGTGCTTGGTGGTGTGATTAGCCAATGATCGGGCCGAGCGTGGAGAAAGAGGATGAAGACAATGGCCCGTCGGAAGATAATAGCGACGCTCTGTAAAATGGAGAAAAAAAGACAAATAGCGAAAGAGAGACGTTGGGGTCGCGGATGGCAACTCGGACGTTTGTTCTTTCCGAGGACTATGCATACGCAGTCGGGGTCAAACAAAGATTACACAAGAGCCGTGAGCGCGAGCAGCGCGGTCGGTCGTAGGGCGGCAGGGAGGGAGGGAGGGGGGGCGTGGTCCGGTCGAGCGTCACACCCCACCCCTGCAATTATATAGAATACGAGCGAGCGGCTTGCGCGGGAGCAGCGTGCCGTAGCTGGGTGGGGTTGGGGGTGGGGAAGAGAGGTACCGCTCCTCTTGACGCGGGGGGATCGAGTGAGTTGCATGAAATCTACTTGGTTTGCATAACATTATTTGCAGATGCCACGCGCTCTAATTGATTTACGTCAACAAAAACTACATAAATCACATGCTACAACTTGTGTCGGCTATACAGGCGAGATACATCAGCCCCTAATGAACTCCGGATAACCTTTGCTCTTCAATTTCTGCCTCCGAAACTGTATTTTTGGAGAGAGAGAGAGAGAGAGAGAGAGAGAGAGAGACCCCCCCCACCGCCACAGCCACGAAAGGCGCAATCGGCGGCCCTCCTCACCTTAAAATAGGATCGGCCGGCGACAAACGGTCTCGGAGACTAATAGGGACCTCTTCCCCCGCCCCCTCCCCCAACCAACCCTTTGGGACTCTAAGCTATCTCTCCAACTTTCCATGAAATTATTCAGTCCCCGCGGCTATTTTTGTTTTCCCCCTCCATCTCGCAAACGTCATTTTTTCTTCTCTTTTCACACTACGGAGTTTTTCTTCTCCTTTAACGACAACTTCAAACTACAAATGCCGACCTCGGCTAATCCTAAAGAAAAGTCCCCCGCCCCCTCCCTCCCTAGCTGCCGAGTCGGGCCAAGACGTACACGGACTGCATTTTAAAGTAAATTTGTAGGGCGGATAACTGCGCACAGCCTACTAATTGTTATTTCCAGTCCATTCCCTTATTATTGTTATCCTTATTATTAATCTTAGGGAAGAAATGGTTACAAGGACGGTGTCCCGAGGCGCTGGAAAACGTAGAGCAACAGCAGCAGCAGCAGCAGCTCCTCCTTCTTACCTCTTCCTCGAGGAGGTTTAAACAATAAAATACTTTATCAATGCTAACATTATCTTTAATGCCAATCATATTTCACTCGCAATTACTTAAATTGTTAACTAATTACACTGAAATCCAAGACTAATTGCACGATAAAAGTTTATGAAAAGATTCAATTAATAAATGTCGGGCTTTCAAACTTTTTCCTCTCAACTCTTACGGAATTTTATTTTAATCATTTAAAAAACGACAGCTTCGAATAATAATATTCCCGGAATATTACTTCCTTTCATAATTCACTTCAGATTCGAAATCTTCATTATTATCATTATTATATTATAGCGAGCCCAACTGAATATTATCAAGCTCCTTTTCCTTGTTTTTCCTCTTTTCTCTCTTTTTTCCTTCTGATTTCATATACGATTGGAGCCGGCGATTCCCGCCACAATTCAATTGGTTCACCGCTCCGCAATACTTTAAAATACAATTTATAGCTGAAAATAATTCATAGGCTCGTGCCTTTTCCCTTCCGCTCTCGCTCTCTCTCTCTCTCTCTCTCTCTCTCTCTCTCTCTCTCTCTCTCTCTCTCTCTCTGTCTCTCTGTCTCTCTGTCTCACATGAAACGGAATAATAATAGAATGGGAAACGGGGTTGGACGTGAGAAGGATCCTTCATGATAAAGTGTACGGATAAGCAGTGCTGGTAACGTTAGAAATGCGTATAAATAGCGACGCTGTTACGTTGGTAAAATGTAACGAACGTATATATATATACATACATCTGTGAATGTTGTTGATAGTTGAGCTCTCGGTTCAATATTAATTTTTCTTGTCCAGCGGGGCGGAAGGAGTGCGAGAGGGCAGTGGCGACGTTCTGGAGGTAGCGACGCGTGCACGAATTATAAGGCGTAGCGGGCGGCGTAGGGGGAGGGGGCGGTGGGTATCGGCGGTACAGGTCGATTCGTTGAAAGGTGGCACAGTCTGCCGGTAACCGGATCCAAGATAATAAAACGATAAGTAAGAAAAGCAAGAGGAGCAAGCAGGTAATGGAATATAGCCAAGGTTCGGGATTAGTTGGTGCAATAGCCCGGGGATGACATTCCGTTTCCCGGAATCATTTACAAATTCAAGAAGAGCATCGATCGAGCATTCCTAAGGAAGCGCGACAACGCACGAGGCCAGAATAATGTTGTCACGCCTTGGTTCGTCCGCCTCCTCTTGTACGTGTGACGTTCCAAGGCGTCGTCGTTGTGGTCGTCGTCGTCATCGTCTTCGTCGTCGTCGTCGTCGTCGTCGTCGTCGGGGCTCCCTAAAAAGTCTCTAAATGTCCGTGCAGACCGTGCAGCCGGTCGGCTCTTTACCGCGCCCCCCCTCACGCCCCGTTTACCCGCGCAACCAACTTTCTCATGCATTGGCCTCTCGCGCCACCCCCCCTCCCTCTTTCCACCCCATGCACGTGTGTCTGTTTATTTTTAAGTCGACCGCCCCCCATTGCCCGCACGTTGTAGGTCGGTGGTACGCGTGGCGTGGTGTGGCGCGGCGTCCTCGGCCAATCTCGTCGTCGTCGTCCTCGTCGCCGCCGCCGCCGCCGCCGCCGCCGTGGTCTACGTCAGCGGCCAGGGCGTCCTTTGCCGCCACGGCGATCACGTTTCCTGACGAGCGTAACTCCTGCGCCCGTACTACGTACACGTTCCGACTGCCCGCGACAGGCGCATGAGAGATGGCGGTTATACAAGGGGACCGAGCAACGGTGGCCCCGTCGAGCCTCCGACCGAGATACGCGCACAGTCAGGGAGCGACGAACAGCGGCCGATCTTGAGAGAGAGAGAGGGTGAGAGAGAGAGTAAGAGCTAGAGGGAGGGGGGCGGAAGCTGCAGGAGACTACTCCGTTAACTGGGTAGCGCCGCTTTCCGTTTGTGTGTACGTCTAGGTATATTTGCATTGGGTCTATTCGACTAAGCAGGGTTACCTAGCGCTCCTATTGCACTTCTATGTCTCTGTCCGTTTCCAAGGGCTTTCTACTCCCCAGCCCTCCCTTCCCTCCGCCCAAACGCCATCTCTCACTCTCTGCGGTTGTATCCTTATCATCGTTGCTAGCTTACGGAGTTTCCGCTTACTTGTGCCGCCGCACGTCCGACTCTCTCTCTCTCTCTCTCTCTATCTCTCTGTCTCTCTCCTTCACTCTCTGTGTGCCCTTTCTCGCGTTATCCGCGCACACGTACGTTTGAGAGAATAGATATACGTGTGCGGCCAAAGGACACTGGCGCGCAACCGCAAGCTAAGAGTATTTATGGGGGAAGCCAATGAAATATATAGGTTTTCATTGACTATACTTAATGGAACTAAATTTTGTTTGGACTAGTATTTTACAGCCAAACTGGCCGCACTGCCGCCATCCGCTCGAGGTACCGCCGCCGCCGCCGCCGCCCCTCTCACTCTTAGTCTTTGTCCGACTGGTCGGACGCGCGCGCGTGTATACGTGTGCCGCAGCCAGTCTGTGAGAAAGTCGGGGGCGATCGGAGAATTCGACAAGCCCTAGACTCGTAAGGAGTACGGCGCCTACCCGGGACTAAGTAAACTATATTCGGTATATCTACTTTAACGAAAGCCCGGCCGGATATTGTTTCGCGCAATGTATCGTCCCGTTTCGGCGTCACGTGAGAGACCGAGCGAACAGTCGCCTTTTTCTTTCCCGCGATCGTCGGATAAATTTGTAAATATTATTCTCGGCCCCGTGAAAGACTCGCAGGAATTTCAAATGCGTTCCCGATGAAAAGTATTTGGCCCGTACCCTAACGGCCCGTTCCGCCCCGCCCCGCCGATAATTTTCTCTTCTGCATCGTTTACTCTACCGGCCCCCTCCCCCCTGCCGCTCGCTTTCTTCTCCCTCGCTTGGCTCTCGCTCGCCCCTCCTCCGCCCCCGACCCCAGCAAGCCTTCGCGACGCTTAGACTCTTGCGTTCAATTATTCGCGACAGCTCTCGATATCCTTGCCGCGGCACGTATTTATTCGAGTAAGTAATGGATCGAGTTTATGCACAGCATACAAGTTATTGGCTTAAACCCCCCCGTGTGTACGCACACGATGTTTGATTTGTAAGAATAGAAGTTGTGGGAGCCGCTCGGGCTTGTAATCAAGCCAAATGCACAATGCAAATAGAGGTAAGGCGGTGGACGTAGGCAGGTAGGACGGTAGGGGGCGGGGCGGTGGATGGCCGAGCGGGGCAAGATGAATTGCCACGTCGGGTGAAAGAAATTAAAATATCGGCGTGGCGGGGCATCGCGCGAGTAATAGCCAGCCTTTGGAAATTAAAGGCATTGTCGAGTGTACGTAGGTGCGTATTAGGATCGGGGAAAAGGCGGGGGTTAACGGCGGCGTGAGGATATGAGGGTGGGAGGGTGGGAGGGAGGGAGGGAGGAATGGGAGATACGTGATCTCGATGGAGCGATGGAGTCGTGCGACGCGGCGGCGGAGGTCGGGTCGAGCCGGACTCAGGGAAATCACGGCCGCCGTAAATTGATTAAAACTCATTATTCCATTAGAATGGCCGAACTTTATAAACGTGATATGGGACTGGCTATGGGACTGGCTATGGGACTCGTACGTGGCTGTTGCGGTACTGGTCGAGCCATGGGAATCCCCGCTGAGCGATTTAAAGGCCGTTGTTTAAAGGAACGAATTATTTTTATAATATTAACATCTCTGACATCTCGGTGGGACGATCAAGGGGCATAATTGTGGTGCGGGCGGGGCGGTGGTCGAGGGGTTACGGAGGAGGAGGAGGAGGAGGTGGAGGAGAGTCCGAGGTAGATTGAAGGCTCCGCTAATGAGCGCTTTTCCTTCTTAACAATACAATACGACGACGAGCCACGACTCGAGTTCGCTAATACGGTCGAGCGAACAATTACTTTTCCTCTCTCTAACGACATTTATACGTGCTGCTCTTAGCGACGGTCGAGCCTTCGTACCCGTGACGCTACGAGCTCGGCGATCGCGGGCGCAGCAGCAGCAGCAGCAGCAACAGCAGCAGGACGTCACTACTTGGGACGCATGGCCTGGACTCAAAAGCCACCGCTCGTGTATCATTGTTGGTTGTGTACGTGTGCGCGGGGGGCCTTGCGACTCACGAATCCTGCACAATGCACCGGCACCCCTCCGCCCGCTCACCACTGCCATTACCTCCTTCCCCCCTACATCCCCCGCCCACCGGCCACCGGCGTACAACTCCTCCCGCGCGCTTTATACCCCGTACGACCGGCGGCCTAAACCCCTTTGTTCCCTAGCCCCCTGTCGGCACTCGCCCCTCTCCGCTTCTCCCCCTATGTGCGCGGACCCGTCACAGTTTACCGCAAAATCTTCATATCTACGAGCGAGTCACGGAGGTAGGTTCGATTAGAGCGCGCGCGCGCGCGCATGCATCCAACATTTGGTGGCCGGCCGTCGTTTCGCATCAATGCCGAGCGGAGGACGCGCTTCAATGGGCTTTGATTTTGATTTCGTGTATGCCCGAATGGGCCGGCCGTCCGGCATTATCAATCACGTGTATCGAATTATTTTACCTTCATTCGTGTTTAATGTTACATAATGAGATGATGATTCGATTGATCAGCCCGTTCTTTCCATTAGAGGGCGCGGGAGAGAGAGAGAGAGAGAGAGAGGGGGGGACACCCGGGGAGCTGTGGCGCCAGTAACGCATTTATCCAACAAGTTTTCACTTTGTTCGTAACGATGTTAACCCCCGCCCTCGCCCCAGCAGCCCCTCCCACCCAACGGCATCGCGGCCGCTTTCCAAAAATCAACCGGCTTTTATTGTCAATCCGCGTTGACCGAGTCGCGTGACTAACCCAGCGCTACGAGAAAGAAAGAGAGAGAGAGAGAGAGAGAGAGAGAGAGAGAGAGAGAGAGAGAGAGAGAGAGAGAGTGACTGAGAGTCTTGGGGCACCGAACCCACCGCAATTACAACATTACGCTCGATTCGTTCCCACAATCAAATCTACGACCTACTGCTTGCTCTCCCATCTAATCTATTTCATAACGGAGCCCCACGGAACGCGGTGGACGACTCCGAGCGAATAAGCGAATGCTGCTTTATTAAGTTTGGAAGGTGGGCGGAGGGGGAAAAAAAAAGGTTTCGGCCTCGCAGCGACTGGAGTTTTCATTCTAATAATCCGATTGCCGAGATATAAACGCGTTGATCAGCGATTCCCGCCCAATAGAGCTCCGTTTCCGTGACTCTCTCTCTCTCTCTCTCTCTCTCTCTCTCTCTGCGTGTGCGTGCGCGTGTGCGCGCGTGTTGCGCGTGCCTTTAGATTTTCCCAGCCCTCCATTGCAGAGAAGCGATTCAATTAACGTACCGTTTGGTTATGCAAACATTATCAATAAAAATACTTTATTAAAATCAATTGGACGATTATACAATGCGTTGGGCTACGATCTTCACTCCCTCCCGCCACCTCCGCCAGATCCGCGAACGAATAGATCGTTTTGCTTCATGGAAACCGGAGGCTCTTCGTCCGCTATTTACGCAATAGCATTGCTTTTTTATTATTGATCTACGGGGTGAGAGGCTGCGAGATCGGTCCAGCTGGCTTAGCGTCAGCCATTATCCGACGATGATATCGTTAATAATCGTGTTGAGGATAAGAGGAAGGTCGAGGACTCCGGAGACTGAGCTTTTTTACCCGCTGGCGTATATTCCTTTTCCTCACTAAACGCTCTGGTGGTAATTTTCTCTGTCCGTTGTCGACCCGGCGCGATCTAAGCGGATCAAATACTTTCGTGGATTATGTCGATCGAATTTTCAAAGCTGAATTCACCCATCCCCCCCCTCATCACCCCCATACCTCCCCCCGGAGCATCCAAGTCTAATAATATATGTATGTCTATATATATATACACATCGCAATCGTTTTAAAAGCAAATAATACGGAGTCCTGTATCGAGATAAATAATCCCCCTGAGCCGTAGTCGAAGCCGATAATGGTTTTTTTTTTTTTTTTTACAAAGTCGCTTAATATTTAGCGGCGACTCGGCCCTTACGTTTCTATTCTTACTTATTGTCCTTGGAGGGGAATGATCGATAATAATATATTAGACGGAAGGAGTCGTTTGGCGGCAGGTAGGCAGGTAGGCAGGCAGGCAGGCAAGGCAGGCGAGCAGGTGACACGAAGAGGTGGAGGAGCACGACCACCGACCACTACCACCACCACCACCACCACCAAGGTCTAATAGAGCAGCAGTCAAGGGCCCTCGAGGCCGCTAAAATATCGAAATCGTAAATAACCTTAAAACGCGTCCTTAAATAAGAGATGAGCTCGTGACGAAGTTTGAGGGATTTTCTGTGGAGAATATGTGAAAACGCGCAACAACAACAACAACAACAACAATAACAACAACAAGTTAAAGCTCTTTCGAGTTTCAGTCAGAGAGTCAGCGTTATTCACACAAATGCGCGTGTGGGGTATGGCAAGTTGGACGGAGGGAGGGGGGAGGGGCAATCTTGAATAAAAGAAGAGCGCCGAGAATAGAGCGAGAAAGTGCGGATGGAGCGTCGATTCGAAACCGAGGAGGTGTAGGTATCAAATATTGATGCGACGGTTTATCTTATCCACCCGCCCCTCCCTGCCCCTGCCCTACCGACCGGCCGATCGAGAAGTCGCCGAGTGGTCGAGCCGCGGCTACGGAGGTAAGCGAGGTATCGCCGGTCTTAGCTTCAACTCCTTCGCCCAGTAATATTCCAAATAAGTTGTAGCGGCAGTCTCGGTATTGATCAGAAGGGACAGGAGCCGAAGACGGCCACCGAGGAGTCCGACCTCGTAGCCGTAAGATGAAGTGGCCAGCCGACGGGGAAAATAAAGGGCGAGAATGGTAAGGAAACGGAGCGCACCGGCGGTTGACCGGGGCAGGGGGCAGGGAGGGCGGTGTGGCCACCCTGGCAGAACCCCTCGAAAGCGAACGGACCCTTTCACCCTAACCTACCCCTACCTCCAACCCCCCCTCTCTCTCTCTCTCTCTTTCTCGCTTGTCGACCGCAAATTTGAGCAGGCACTCGGCTCGGCCCGCCCGTCCGCTCACCCCTTTACACGCAGACGCTGGCCACCTAGGGTTTCACGCCGTCGGTGACACGGAGCCGCGGCTCTGGGCTCGGCTGCGGTGGCCAATGACCCGGGCTCGATACTCGAGATGCGAATATAATAAGATGCGGCTGTCATAAACGACTCGCCGACACTTTGCGGGCTGCGCTAAATTATTTGCGCGCGCGCGCACGCTTTCTCTCTCTCTCTCTCTCTCTCTCTCTGTCCCTATCCCTCTATCTCGTGACGCGATGGTCACCTTCGCCGCTGTCTACGACGCCGCTTGCCCCTTGGACGGCGAACGACCTCTTCTAGGGGTTCTCTTCTCCACCCTTGCGATTTTTATTAAGTCGACCGCCGCGTTCCTGCGGCTCGCCTATCACTAAGAAAGATAAAAAGAGCCGGGAAAATCCGGGGCGGGTAGGGACTGTCGGGCAGGACGAAAACGTGGCGTGAGGATCCCCTCTGCCGCCCCGGCCGCACACCCGTCCCGCTCCCAAGCCGGTCGCTAAGCTCGGCGATCGCTAATAGCGTACGATCCGTTTGACCGAATATCCCGAGAGGCAGTAGTAGGAGCCGCCGAGTCTCTTTATCGATTTTCAAATATTTGTATTTTACTCGCCGAGCCGAGCTTTAGCCTCCCAAGTCCCAGCCTTATTTATCTTCGACTTTATTCCCTGCAAATTACTAGACCGGTCGTGCCCACCACCCCACCACCCCACTACCCCCCACTACCCAGCCCCCAATCTACCCGCACCGCCCGCCCACTTACGGCTCCTCGATTCAATGGACACTCAATAAAGCCTCAACTCGCGGATTTATTTAACAATTAGTTATTGGACGGAGGGGGGGAAAAATACAAAACGAAGTAAAAAAGAATAAAAATAAAAGTGAGAGAGATGGAGAGAGATGGAGAGAGAGAGAGAGAGAGGCGGGGGGAGTAAAGAAAATGCATCGACAAGTGGACTCGGAGTAGTGAGCCTTAAAGCCGAGTGATTTACATTTAAATTCCCTGAATATTCATAAAGCCTTGCTTTGTAAATCGTTAAGGAGAATGAGTCGGCGAAAATTATTTATTATAATTCCCTTTTAAATTGAAATACACGTTGTACAATATTGCCATTAGCTAGGAAAGAACAATTTACTTGTAATGGCACGGCGACGGGCGTCGGCGGCTAGGGGGAGGAGGAGGAGGAGGACGGGTGATTTTAAAGGGTAGATGGTTATTGCGCGAGTACTTTCAACGTCTTAGTGGTAAATTGAGCGTTAAATTTTATTATAGACAAGGAAGAGAAGGAGGAGGAGGAGGAGGAGGAGGAGAGATGCGCGTGATGCGTGGGGACACGTAGTCGCGCGCATTCGCATTGTGCGTGAGCGCTGTCCGTCATGAATTTTGTAAGTAGTGTTGAGGAGTAGGAGGAGAAAGAGGAGGGAGTGACAGGCGCTCTCGTGGTAATATCAGTCAGCAGTCGTCCGCTCGTACAGAGTGTCCTCCAGGAGGTGACCATTATTGAGGATTCTTATGAGGAAGGTCGGAGTTCCCTACGTCGGGAATTTGAAAATACGTTATTATTTCCACCTCCAACTCCCCCCCGGCCCCATACTGCTACGACGGCTGCCGTGCCGGGAATTTTCATCGGAATTTATTCGAGGCATTTAAGTTACAGGTCCGGTGAGGACTTTTCATCCTCACCTAATGTATGCGTGCGTACCGTACTCTCGCTCTGTCGCACGCATCGGCCTCTATCGCCGCCCCGTTTTTCTCAGCTCGCCCCCTCCCTCCCCCCAACCGCGGAACCCTTGCACCAGAGCGAAAGTGATACCCGAGAACGAGGACAGAGAAACGGGCCTCGATGAAAGTAAAATTTCCTGCCCTCGCAAAGGCCTCTCTCCTGCCTTTTTATACCCTTCGTTAATATGTAAATTAGCATAGCAAGGCTCCTTCTCCTCCTTCTCCCCCTGCCCCCCTCCCGTCCCCAACCCGACGAAGGATACTCATGCATTTTTCTCAACTCGATAATTTCGTTAATCTTTTACGGAGCTTCCGTACTCGGCCACTATACCACCACCACCACCAACCATCACCAAGACTACTGCTCCTGCAACCCCTGTCCACTACTTGGAATAATGAATTTCCATACTTCCCTAATGGGATCGACTGCCCTTCCTTCCGTATCCTTATCTCCTCCTCCTCTCTAAGCCCATTATTTACTATAATACCTTCGAGATGAAAGGCCCCCGATTACTTTGAATCCGATCGAATACCTAATAACCGATCATTTTAATCTGCCCTGGCTGCGATACGTCCTCGTCGATCAAACAATCAATAACTTTCCGAGGCAACTCGAGAATTTCATTAATCGAACGCATCTACGGCGACCTTCGAGATCCTTTGCTTTGTTTCCGCCGCCTCGGCCCCGAGAACAACAGGTTCTTCCTACAATAACCCCAATAACCATAACGTAAACGTTATATTAGCGTCTCTCTCTCTCTCTCTCTCTCTCTCTCTCTCTCTCTCTCACTCTCTCTCTCTCTCACTGCGTGCGCGCAACTCCGAGTCGATCGATCACGCGACCGGGAAGAAAATTTCGACAGAGTTACGTAATAAATCGGCTTCGTTTCGCCCCGACGCTTCATTCCAGCTTCCTAGGGCTTTTCGAATTTTCTGAAATTCCTTTAGACTCTTCCAAGTTTCCCGTAAGCCGACCCGACCACCTCATGGGCTTCAGAGACGGTCCGTAACGATCGCGGGACCAAGCGTCGAGCCGACTCGTGTAACAATTTTCGGAAGGACATTAGCATAATATGTAAATAAAACCAGTTGATTCCCTCCGGCGGTGGAGGAGGAGGAGGAGGAGGAGGAGGAGAGGGGGGCAGTTAATCCTGCAAAGTGCATACGCGCTTTTAGCCTTTATCGTTAATGACATGCCGCCGGGCCACTTATTTTTGCCAAGGTCGCTCAACGATGACAACGGGCCTCGACATTGGACGAAGAAAAAAGCGGACCCACCCCCCTCCCTCCGCCCCGTCACCCGTAACATTGTATAATCTATGAATATGCATGTGTCGCGCCGATGTCTCGTCGATTGCACCAAGATCCTGCTCTGCTTGGCTTTCGAGGGATCGCGAGGGATTGCTATGCTCCGACTCACGCGCACCCCCTCTGCCCCCCTACCAAGGGGTTAGCGGAGCGTCGTCTCGGGTTTTAATAATTCCCTCCATTAGAGTGCCTCTTTGTGAAACGGCGAAAAGTTGCGATGATAAACAAGGAAACAATCTCGAGCGAGAGTAATTTTCCCGTCGCCAACCGTCCCCTCCTGTCGCCACCCGTCAAACGCACACGGCCCCCGACCCTCTCGCAACCTCTCGTCCCCCCGCCCCCGAACCCCTCCCGCCCTAAAGCACCGCCCTTCGTACTTTCCTTGCTCGCCGTTCCGGGCGCAAAAAGAGCAGAGAGCAGCAGCAGGTTCGTCGCCCGAATTTTAAGAAATCACAAAGCAGGCTCGCGCGCGGCGCGCACGCAGGCCAGCACGCACTACGACGACGACGACGACGACACGCACCCTTTGAGCTCGTCGCCGCGAGAGGGGACGCCGCCGACGGAGAGGAGCTCCGAGGCCTCGTTGCAATTACGCAAATGCGGCGCCGGACATTCACGCAGAAATATACGACTGCCGGGGCTGGAAAATAAAAAGCGTGCGCGAGCGCGGCGGGGCGAAGGGTGGACGGCGAGGGCGAGGGGAGGCGGACGGACGGACGGACGAGAAGAGGGAGGGCGACGGGCTCTTGATTAATTGAGCGTCGTCTAAGCGAGCGTCCGTGCGTGTGTCCGTACGTCCGTGCGTGCGTGCGTGCGTGCGTGCGTGCGCCGGGAGGGCCATGTTACACGAGCGTGTATGAATTGTGGATTGTGTAGCGGCGGCGGCGGCGGCGGCGGCGGCTCCTGTACTACGACGAGTCGGCGCGTGCGGAGGAAACTGTGTCAATATTGATGGGCCAAGCGAGTGACTGTTGTAGGTAAAGGAACAGCTGTCGACGTAAGCTATTTATCGCCTTCCACAGATATTTATTCTCGCCACTTGTGGATCGTTAAGAAAGCGCCCGAGCGGCTCGAGACGCTCTCCGCGCCCCTTTCCCTCCCTGGACCCCCGATAACTGGCTTCCGAGCTTCGATTGGTCCATCCGCCCTCACTTACGACCACTCAGCTCGTGTAAAAAGCAAAAACGAATAGTGGCAGGGCAAAATAATAATAAAAAATGAAAAAAAAAATGGCTACCTCAAGGCCTATGCGTGTACGTATTATGTGGTATTACGTGGCTCCGAATATTTTTAACCACAGGCTTAATTTAATATTCTCTTCTTTTTCCACTTAAGAGTTACTAGTGGAGATTAATATTTTTAATCTCGCAGTCTTATTGTGGTGTCTGAATAATGCCGGAGATTTTATTGGACTTTCTCCTAGGGGAGCGGTGGCCATCTGGGCTCCACTTTATAAACTCTCTCGCTCTCTCTCTCTCTCTGTCTCTCTCATTCCCTCTCACTCCGGTTAATTATAAAGATTGAAATGCGAATTGAAAGTCGTCGAATTAGAATTTTACAATTGTTTTGCTTTCGTTCTCGGCTAATTTACGTCAAGGCTACGACGCGTCTCGGCCGTTGTAACGCATCTGCTTGCTGATTATCGCTCTTACCCCCTCACCCACCCCCTGCCCCCTCCCAGAACAGTCACTTTAACTTAAATGCTCGATTAACGCTGACTTTTCGATGCGATCCAGCGCTGAGACGTCCAAGTGTCAAAGTCTGGTAAATCTAGATCAAGAGAGAGAGTGAGAGAGAGAGAGAGAGAGAGAGAGAGAGAGAGAGAGAGGGAGAGAGAGTCGCGAGTCTGGTCAACGTCTTCATGAGGCGAGGAAGCTGTCGGGCTTCCTGGAAGTGTAAGTTCATGTCAAAAATCGTTTAATCCACGCCTCCTCGTTAAAATTCCCTCGAGAGCGCGGACATAAAGCACATAAAAAAAAAAAAAAAAAAAAAAAAAAAGGAAAAAGGCAAAGTAATCACAGAAGCTGCACTTAGCGCGCATTCAAAGGGATGTCGGGAATCCCTGGCTCGGTATCGTACACATGTCCCCCCCCCCGCCTTTAACCTCCCCCTTCCGACATCGCCAGGTCCTGCACGGAGAGGATCGCTCGCGTCGTTACAGTACGGCTGCTACGAATACAGAAAAACGTTACGCAGGCCTCCCGCGAGGGTGATGGGTCGATGTACGCGCGGCACACGCGTGAGTCAGACAGCTCGGGAAGCAGCGGCAGCGGTAGCGGGAGCGAGAGCGGCAGTGGCATCACGGCTCGGTGCTTCCCGCGTTTTTCCTTTTCCTGCCATTTTTCTCCCCGACCTGCAGCTTCTGACGCCTACCATCCGCTGAGGAGACACAGAGAGACAGAGACAGAGACAGACAGAGAGAGAGAGAGAGAGAGAGAGACGCGGCTCGTCGTCTATAGACACAGGGTGGACGACGGGACCCTTGCACACCGGAGGAGAGCGAGATTGACGGGGCGGCGAAAAATTGGAAAATGTCGCCTGTCGAGCCAGTGGCCCCCCCTCGTGCGCTTTCTTCTTTCCGCTCGGGGGATTCGAGATGGACGGGGGCGCCATTATAAAATATCCGAGACCGGAGCTGCTTATCCCCGTTATTTTTAAGCGATCCACCTCCTGAGCTCGGGACGAATTTCTCCAACCAACCAAGCCCGCTCTCGTTTACGAAAGGATCAACTCTTCTTCCTCCCTTGTTGTTGGTCCCATTGCCGGCCACCTTCCTTCCACTTTTCTTTTCTTCATTTTCTTTAATTTCAGCCGAGGAGCGCTCGGCTTACGTAATTGTTATTAATCGTTTCATTGAAATAAGCCAATAAGAGCGAATCCGGAGCACTTTACCATCGACTATATGGATTTTTTTGTGTTTTGTTTTTTTAATTTGGTTTTTTTTTGTTTTTTTTTGTTTTTGTTTTTGTTTTATCCTGAAAGTGACATTGATACTTTAATACGCTCTCTAACTAGGAAGGAGCCTCTCTCTCCCCCTCCCCCTCCAACCGAGCAACCCGCGTCCGCCTGCCGATCGTCGATAATAAAAGCCACTCGTGCGATGGAAAGGACGTGGATCACATGTCAGCACGCGAGAAGACCGTAACGGGATATAAAATGCATACAAACCAGCGCTCTCGCTCAACCAACCAAAGTGCAAAGCGTTCCTTTTCATTTGCATTTTATGGGATCGTTTAATGTCGCCTAATGCGCCTGCCCCGTAATCTCGGAATCCGTTGGAAAAAAAAACAACAACAACAACAGGCGTTTCCTCGCGAGAGCGGGAGTGCCGTGTACGCTTTGACGTGGCGGGGGGATGGGTGGGTGGGAGGCTGCGATCGAGGACCAGGCGAAGAAGATCCTCGGCCGAGCGCGAGCGAACCATTATCGCGCCCGTTACGAAATATAACAGAGAAGAAAAAAAGAGAGGCTCCCGCTGCAATTACAAATATTGCGCTCGTATGGGGCTCGTACATTGCCATTTGTACACGTCGGGGCTTTTTGTTAAAGGAGCAGAGGCGTACCGTGGAGCGTGGTGGGGTGGGGTAGGATGGGTAAGGGGGGATGTGGGAGGGGACGGTGCGAGCGAACGGGCGGACACGTATAGAGAGGCGCGGCGGCGACGATGCACGCGCGGGGCCATAAAAATAATACGAAGGAGGAAAGATGAAGAAAAGAAGGCGCAGCGATGATAAATGAACACCAGCTGTTGACGGGAATTTGTACGGGCATAAATCTGCGCGGGAGCGTCGAGATTTTCGGGAGACTCCTCGCGAGTCACACGTACGCGTCACACAGGTAACAGGAGGAGGATCGAGAGAGAGAGAGAGAGAGAGAGAGAGAGAGAGAGAGAGAGAGAGTGACGAGGGGGGGATGAGAGAGCCGCCGAACGGGGATAGATAAAGATAAATAGATGGAGATAGATTGGGCCGAGGGGGGATGGGCGCCCGGAGCCCGGAGCCGGGAGCTGCGGTGAGATGGAAAAGTTGAAGGAGTAAGAGCCTATATGCGTCACTGCAAATAGGAGCTTTTATTTATGGCGTTTTAACACAAGAGCTACTGTGCTATTAATGCGCGTATCGCACTAATGCGACGCGTGAAGTGGCTTTTATGGCTGCGAAATGGAAGCAGGATAGAGCGGAGGAGAGCAGAGAAGAACGAGTGCGAGTGAGAGAGAGAGAGAGAGAGAGAGAGAGAGAGACGACGAGGACGACGACGACGACGACGACGACGACGATTTTCAATGCGGGACTTTTTCTTTCGCGGCTCTTTAAGGCCTTTTTTCCGTCTGTTTCATAATAAACATGCGCGCGCGGGGTTCACTGCTCGCGTTAAATCACTACTCCGACTCACCTCCCATATCCAGCTGGTCCACCCCGCCCAAGATCCACTCGATCGACCGCCACGCTCTTGGTTCCCTCTTTTTGTCATAATTAACTCGGCGCTCGAGCATTGCCATTGTCATATTTTTATGGATGCCGGGAGTAAGAGAGTGAGTGAGAGAGAGAGAGAGAGAGAGAGAGAGGACCGGCGCGTCTGAATATAATTAAATCATCGTTCGACTCGGAATCGAGTTATCGATCAATGCGCTCGAATCGAAGCCTCAATTTTACGGCCGACCGATGATATCCTCGTTATCTTAACAATACAAATATCAAGTCCTCCTCGTAAGAATTCATTCACCGTCCTTTTACTTCTTCTCCTTCTTCTTCTCCTACTTCTTCTTCTTCTTCTTCTTCGTTTTATTCTTCTTCCCCCTCCGTCGTCTCTTCTTCTTTACCCCACCCCCATCTCCCCGACCGCCACCCTTCGCCACTTGACGAGGAGGCACCCGCTACCTGCGATGCATTATGCAAATTACTTTGCCAAAGTCAAATATTAGTACAGCGAGTTTCATATTGAATTTACATTTTCCTGTTAATGGTAAACAGTATTTAGCCAGTCATTGACTTACCGAATATTAGTTATAACCAACTATTTTCCTTCCGAGGAGGATTCAAACTTGCCGGGATTTGCTTTAAGCTTCCCATACTCCGGAACATCCAACAATTTACAATTTAAAACGCGCGGCTGCGCCATTCGTCTGATCTAATGGCAAATTAATTGTCCTCGATCTCGGCTTATTTGACAATTATTTCAAAGGAAGTAGTCGCCGAGCGGGCTTTACAAGCTCCTCTCCTCCTCTTGACGCTCCCGCACCCGCGGCCGCCACCACCACCACTCGCCCCCTTCATGCTCTCCATCCACCGGTCCCGGTCAATAAAACTTCATTACGTTAAACATAACGACAGCTGCATTACTCGGCATCGCTCGGGACCCTAGTTCTACTACCCCCCCCCCCCCCATCCCCTCCATCGCCGAGACCCCCCACCGCCGCCACCTCCCCCACCTCCCCCGCGTACCAAGCACCGTCGCATGTAATGCCCGTAGTAAAGCATTAGAAAAGGATAAGGAGATAAAATAAGAGCGGCGAGACCGAGCAGCATTGGAGGGATGGGGGGATGGGTGGATGGGTGAGTGGGTGGTTGAGTGGGTGGGTGGGGAGAAACACCGCGAGGACGTGGATACTGAGCTCGTTCTCCGGCGGTTTTAACGGGACGCGCGCCTTCATTGAAAAGCCATTGCCTTCAATTTATTTTTATCGATTTTACAATTGGTAATGGAAGCCACTCCGACGGAATATTTATTCCGAGTGCGCGTTTCAAGGAACGGGGAGATGAAAAAGGGGCCAAGAATAGAGAAAGGCTCTCCGCCAGTAGCTCAAAAGCCAATATTAATCGACGATGGCTTAATTAAATAAGGCAGAGATATTAAATAAGACCTCGGCCTCGACGTCCTCCCAAACTATCCAACGCAGTCGATAGAGTGACAACGACGCTTTCTACTTTTACTCTACACTCCGTCGGCTCAATTCAGACTCCAATTTACAAAACTTACCGCAATCGCCAAAGTTCTCTGGCCCCGGTATTTCCTCAACGACGCGAGTCTTCGGGAACACCCATCTCCGAACGCCCGAGACTCCATTACGTATTTACGTTACGACGCTTGATTTCTTTTTTTTTTCTTTCTTTTTTTCTTTTTTTCTTCTGCATGCGTCCGCTCCGTGAAAATGACGAGGGAAATTAGTAATAGCCGGGTCGGGAGGATGGGGCCGGGGGTGGGGAGGAGGAGAGAGACAGGTGTCGATTGAAAGTCACGCTGCCCCCGGCTATCGACAGTCTTTAAATGCGAGCCGCGTCACTTCCATGCACCTTCAGTATTTACAAACATCAATCGCCCCGATTTTTCTAAAACGCAAGACGAAGAATGAATGTCGGCCCTTCGTTCCCCCCCCCCTCTCTCTCTCCCACTCCCTCGGCCGTTAGAAATTAATAATATCAGGGATCCCGATAGGGATAAGCAGCAGCAGCAGCAGCAGCAGCTATTCTCGGCCTTCGCGGTCCTGTGAAATTCATTCTCCCATAAAATATTCCTGCGCCGTGCTTCACGGTATAGATTGCTAGACACGAGACACAGAGCCATGGAGGGAGATAGAGATAGAGAGAGAGAGAGAGAGAGAGAGTATCGAAAGGATTTAAGAAAAAGATTCCCGGGAATTATTGATGCAACAGGAGAAGGGTGAGAGGCAGCCGCGGGGCGTACCTCCTCCGTATAAGGCGTGATCAAGATAGGAGAGGGGAGAGGGCGACCGACTGAGAGAGCGGCAAGCAAGGATGATGAGAGCGAAGGAGCGGAGGGCACTTGAGCAACGGCGGCGGCGGCGGCGTTGGTAGTAGCAGCAGAAGCATAAGTAGGAGCATCAGCAGGAGCATCAGCAGGAGTATCAGCAGCAGCAGCAGAAGCGCGGCGGAGCCTATCGCAACGTCGCCGCGCACCGCGGCATGAATCGTCTTCATTTATTATTATCTCGCGTCTGTCTGGTTTGCATAATATATCAAGCGGAAGGTGCCGGTACGTCTCTTCGCAGTGCACTCGGTGAACCAATCGCGGCCCTCGGGCCCCTTGCCCTCCCTTCCACTCCTAAACCTCCTCTTACTAGGTAAGCGCTTACCCAAAAGGGAAACAGCTGCTGTCTCCCTTCAAAGAACGTAGCATAGTTGCTGAGATGGATCGAAAGACAGACAGATAGATAGAGAGAAATAGATAGATAGATAGATAGGGAGGGAGAGAGAGAGAGAGAGAGAGAGAGAGAGAGAGAGAGAGAGAGCGTCGCTGTTGGGTTTCCGGCAACGACGTCGAGGACGCATCAAAGTTTCCTCGCTGCGTCATCGTCGTTACAGCGCTCCCCCCGCGCTCCGCGTAAGCGCGAGCCACCCCTCGCCACGGGAACTTGCAAAGTTTATTCGAATTTCGTTTTGCATCGCCCTGCGTCGAATGGGTGGCGGCAACGTGGATGGGGATGGGGAGGAGATGGCGGAGAGGGTCGGACTTTAAGGTGGGAGGCCGCGAAAAGGAAAGCTCCACGCGCGGGGTGTGGATGGGGGTGGGTGGGTGGGTTGGGAGGGGGTAGGGGGAGTCGCGCGAGCTTCTGGATGAGTGGGGTGTGGGGGAGTGGGGGAAAGTAATGAGTAAACATCTCTTATTACAGGTCGGAAAGTTGGCGCTCCGACGAAGCCCCATAATGCGTGTGGACGAGTCGCTCGCTCGGTGCGCGTAGTCAGTTAAAATCGGCAGAGGCGAGCTTACGGGGCTCGGTCTAGGAAAGTTTGACAGTTCCTGCCCCGCGAGCTCCCCCTCTTCTATCGTCGCCGATAAAGAGCGCGGTGCGCGTCGGACGGACGGAGGGGCGGAGGAGTATTAGGGGGCGTAGGAGGGGGGTGGGGCTACGACGGAGCTTTCGCCCCATGGCGGGAGGCAGGTAGGGCGAAGAGAGGGGTGGGCAGTTGCCAACCGACTACTCCGCCGTGGAGAGAAGAAAGTATTTCGGTCAAAAGAGAAAAAGAAAAAGAAAAAGAAAAAGTAAAAAAAAAAAACAAAAAAAAAAATTGGACCTTCGCTTCGACTCGAGCGCTTGTCGAACGAAAATTATTTACCGCCACGACCGGAAGGCCAAGTTAATTTTAACTCCTCCCCGGTGGGACGGGAGACGGGATAGGCACTGGATGGCCCGGGTAGCTTGTTAAACATTTCCCACCGGCTTCTGGACAAGAAGGAGGCTCTTTCACCGCAAACCTTGGACAAACCTTCAGGAAGCTTCAGGAACCTTTAGTCAGGAACCTTCACGAGCAGAGAAGAGAGCCGCTCTTCTCTACGGTTCTTATAGTTTTTTTGCTCCGACTCCCCCCCCCCCCCCAGCCCCATAAACCCCAATAACCCCGCCAATCTACCGAGGAAGGCTAATAGTCTCGGGGAGGCTTATCTCTGGGAATCGTATTTGCGCGGGCGGGTCCCAGGAGGTAATGCCTCCTCCCGCGAAACAATAAGCTCTCACTTGTCAGGCAGGTATCTCGTCTCCTCCCATGTTTACCAACTGGCTGTTTAATGAAGAGCCACCGCCTTAAATTGAGATTAATTACGTGCCATCGTGCACCTCGAGCTCCCGCCTTATCAGCTCATCTTACCTCTGCCTATGATAAATTTCAAACGATTTATGATATTTGCCTCCTTCCGCAACAAAGGCCCGCGTCTCGGGCTCTCTTGCCTCTATTAAGTGCCGACTTGGCCGGGGGAATCAATCGGGACTGGGGGGCGGGGGGACGCGTGGACGGAGCCACCGAAACGTATTTACCGCTCAAGAGCAGCGTACAGAAAAAGATAAAGAGTGTGTGCGAGAGAGAGAGAGAGAGAGAGAGAGAGAGAGAGAGAGGTGGGTAGATAGGGAGGTAGGGAGGGAGATAAAGGAATAACGGCGCCTAGTAAAAAAGAGCCAGTTGTTAAAGAATATAATTAAATTCTCGAGCGAGCGATAAATTCTGCGGGGTCAGGGGGGAGGGGATACTTTAACTATGCCAATAATCTTTATAACAAATAATTCCGGTTAGTTAGAAGTTTAATATTTTAAAAAGTCAAGTCGCCCGGACACCTTTCATAACCACTGACAATAACTTACTACCGTGGCGGGCGGCGCAGGGGAGGGGCCGACAGTTTTACTCTCCCGTAATTCAAGCCTCCTCTGCCGCCGCCGCCTCCGCCGCCGCCTCCGCCGCTCTTGAAAGCTTAAACTTATCAATTCAAAGAAGTGCTGAAATTTCGCCAAAATGAATATATGAAAGAATGTCCCAGAAACTTCAAGTTATTCTTACCTCCCCAACAACCATCTTCGAGCCTCACGAAACCCGCCCCACCACACTCCCCCAACACCCTATTACTACCATTATTACCATTATTATTACAATAATCGTATCATACGAGCTGTATTATTATTTACCGACTTTTACCGAGAAATAACAGTCCTTTTGGTTTCTAATTGAATTATTCGACTATATTATAATTCAAAATTTTCTCCCCGTACCTTTTCTTTTCTTTATATCTATCACGTGAACTTTGTGTTACATTATGTTGGCAACAATGCATTCGACGAAAGCAGACTACGTTTTATTCCCTTGAATATTAACCAGTGCGTATGTGCCGTATTCCGTTTGGAAAATCAATCGATTTTTCTTTATGCAGCTTCGGCAAAATTCATCCGTTGCAAGGCCGTTGCAAGGCTATGCCGACGCGCCTCACGCTTTTCACTCGGTCATTCGAATAGCTAATAATAATAACAACAACAACAACAACAACAACAACAACAACAACAACAACAATAACGATAACGATAACGATAACGATAATGATAATGCTCTCGCTCTCTTTTTGTTTTGTTAGGTAGCCGGGGTAATTTAAAGGGGTTAGGGGCTAGGGGGAGGGGTAGAACACTCGAAAGATCGGGAAATTGAAATTGCTGATGCTTCCAGGCGATTGCTTTCGTCTTGGAGGTATGAATTCATTGTGTAACGAAGAGTGAGATATATATATATATATATTTCGTCTCTTCCTACGTATAAACTTATGAATTTATATTTATAGTTAGGGGATCCCCTCGACAGACGGACCGACAACGTTCCACATTCTAGCGGCATATTCTAATGCATGATATATCCATGCGTTCTCGTTATAACTGACTTTTCCATTAGACGTCGATACTTTTCATGCCCTGAGTATTCAGCGACTAATGGCATTTCGATACTCGGTATTGCCGGTCCGCACGTAACTTATTAATTTAGAGCCCCTTTTCTTATAACCGGGGGAGAGGGTTTTTTTTTTTTTTTTTTTTTCGCACGCCCTTGCCGGTTCGCACGCTGGAACCTACGTGAATGACGATGTTTTGGCGGGGAGTGGGGAGGGAGGCTCGTGTTACAACTTGAGTTGCAAAGTTATGAAATGGATTTAGTACTTGTAATAATGAAGACTGTGTCGGGTCACGTGACGCGCGCTATTTTAGATCGCGTTACTAGATTACTCCGACGATCTAACGATTACTTTAAACCGAGCTCCCCCCCCCCCGACCACACCGCCGGTCGAGTCGCGCGCCTTTTTATCGTCTGCGGCCAAGTCTTTTACGAGAGATTTTTAGATCTCCTTGGGAGATCGTTGGATTATTCAGTCCGCGGGCGATGGGATGGGATGAACGTCGCGGGCCGGGGAGGGGGTGGACGACAAGCGGAAGCTCTTCCCGACTGCCGATCCGCTTAGAATAATATCTCCGCGGCAAAGTATAGCGTGCCGGGGGGGGGGGTCTAAACAAAAACCCAGTCACGTATGGTATGCACGCGTGGCCAGGCACGAACTGGAGCCGCTAATGAAGGATGAAGCTCATCAGCTTCCTCGGTCGTATTGGCGAAATGGTCCAGGTATTGTCCCCAGGCTCCGTAAAAGTTGATTGGCCCGACTCCGTAGCCGCAAATTCACTCCCACGCTTGCCTCATAATTAAAGAAACTCAATATACCTTACCTTTGGCTTTGACTTTACATTTGATCCAACTATTTACAACCCCCGACCCCCACCCCCCACCACGCCGTCACCGCTCCTTTTCAAGCCCCCGCCGCGCCCAAATAACCCATGGCCCTTTCCATTCCAGCGCTAATTTCTTTATCTTAAACGCTACAAAGTTTAATGGACTTGCGATCCTGTTGCAATTATTTATTCCAGCTCGCGTTTAATGAGCCGCCTTTTCCTTATTGCGAAATAATAAATGCTGTCTCGCCTTCACGGCTTTATACGCGCGCGACACGCTGTTCTTTTTCCTCCTCTTGTTTTTTTCTCCTTATTTATCCTGCTATTTATTTTGTTATTTTGTTTGCCTCGCTTATTCCGGCTGCTTATATTTATTTCTCTCCTTTTACAAAAACTTTGCAATCATTTTTATTTAATCCGCGTAATTTTGAAAACGTGCCATTCGTACACGGGGTAATTTTTATTTTTATTAATTTTTTTTTTTTTTTTTTTTTTTTTTTTAATACTTTTTTCTTCTGTAATTCCCCTTTTTTCACTATTTCTACGATTCAAATGTTTGGAATTTGTTTTAGCCGAGCTCCGCAACTTTTATAATACATGAAACTTTCATGTGGCTTAGTAATTTCTATTTTTTTCATTTTCATTGTCACTTACATTATTAATTTAAATTTATTCATGATTCAGTTATTTTATTTTATTTTATTTTTTTTTCTTTCTTCTTCACATTCTGCTGTTCTTTTATATCCTCTTCTCTCTCTCTCTCTCTCTCTCTCTCTCTCTCTCTCTCTCTCTCTCTCTCTCTCACTCTCTCTATAAAGAAACTAGCCTCAGTGAAATATAACAAACAGTATTTCAACGTTGTATATAATTTTTTTTAATTAAAAATAGTTCCCGTAGTTAGTTTTTATGCAAGTAATTTATTAATGTTTCGAGTTTACATTTCACGATTTTACTAACAACGAAACGAATAATTGTAAAATACTATCATATTCTATAGAATATGACGCTCTCGGTCGGTATATCTTTGTATAAATTGAGGTTAAGCCTAAAGTATACTACAATTCAATTATTTATGTAATAAAAAAAAAGTACGGTTATTATATTATATGAAAGCAATGCCTTCCTGTTTAATAGATACTTTTAATAATTGTTCTCAACGCGCGTTATTTCCTTGAAGAAAAGGGAATAATTAAATCCATTCGTGCAGTCATGAACTATAAAATTATTTGGAGGATTTAATTTCTTATACAACAATGATATAAAAACATTTCATTGTTTTTTCGAGTTCAATAAAACGTTTATAGTTAATAATAATAACAGTAACGATTTCATTATTGAATATTGTTCTTTAAGAAATTTAATGTAAAAATACAGAAAGAGCAGCTCTTTATATATAATTTAACTACTCGATAGATAATAATAATAATAATAATAATAATAATAATAATAATAATAATAATAATAATAACGTTCCCTTGAATTTCAATAGAATATACATTCGGTTTGATTTTTCGTTGCTGCTTAGAATAGATTGAAGCCTGTTCGAGAGAGAATTGCATTTAATTGCCGTATTAATGTGCGTCGATGTCCGTTTTATTTTTACTAGTTAATATATCTGCATTATGAGTATCGATACAGTGTTGTACAACAGCCGCGTATCTTACAATGTTCGTCATTGTATGGTATAGCTGAGAATAAAAAGAATTCGGCAACATCTGTTAACGGCCATACGTGTGTGTGAGTGATTGCAAAATCATTACATGGCTTCGTGTTTTTACAAATCTTTCGAATAAATCCTGTCCGGCTATCCGCGGACTGTCAAACGCTTCTAATCATACTTAGCGTATTCAAATATTTAATTAATATTACACCTGCGTGCTTTGTATTGAGTAATCTGATATACCTGGCTATATAGCCCATGTAAATACAGGGAATTTATGAGCAGCAAGCAGCCTATAGCGGTGATTCGTCATAAGCGGCAAATCCATCGTATCACGCGCTTTACTTTACTCGCGCAGGCACATTTCGTATTGAAAATAACGTTCTTTTTTCGTTTAATTTTTTTTTTATTTTATTTTATTTTTTTTTTTTTTTTTTTCATCCTTTCCTTATCGTTTTGTTTTTAAGAATATTATCGACTCCTCTTAACAGGGAAAATAAATTTGGATTGTCAGTGGTGCATAAATTTGATTCTGATCGCATGTAAATGTGAAATTGATTCCTAAACTATTAAATCTTGGAAACGTGTAATTACAGGCGGATATCTTTTTTGTATTATGTATAATGATCTGCACTTTTTATATCTCCCCTTATGATCTATTGACTGGCTGCATTGATTACGTAGTACTTACGGGTTATACAGAATAAGTAATCTTCCTTCTTATCCGGAACATATCGAACGGCTGAGCCTGATTCATCAGTAATAAAATAATATCGAACCTTTGTTACATTTAGTTTTATAAATATTATTTATACAAGCACTTAATACACAAAGTCCTTTGATATATCACTACGATTATTATTACTGCACTGTAATACCTTACATATTGTTTATTATTATTAATTTTTTTTTCTCTTCTCTTTCTTATTTGTTTGTTTGAACAAATGGACGAATATTATTAATTACATTAATATATCATTATTTATAACATGGAATCAAATATTGCAAGCTTTATTTATGTACGTACGTACGTATGTACGTAGAGACTAAGCCCATAATTAGAGGTAGATTTATTGTTTGCGCATACTCTAATAAATAACGCATTTATTTAAATGTAATATTTGAAAAGCCTAGTATTTATTATTGGGGTTAGGAATCTTTAAGAAGAGCTTTCTTAACAAATATCAGCTTACCGAATTTCAATGGCGCTTATTATTATACAATAGACCGAGAGATAGGGAGAGAGAGAGAGAGAGAGAGAGAGAGAGATCCGGCAAGGACCTTAAATTTCCAGACTTATTTAGGAAGAAAAGAAATAAGAATCGATAGTCATTTGTATAAATAAGTAGGCGGTGGTTTCATTGTAAGAAGAAACGGTAGTAGCCCCTGTAGACCCGAAAAATATAGTGGATATAGCCTCTCGTGGAGAGAGAGAGAGAGAGAGAGAGAGAGAGAGAGAGAGAGAGTACTCAGAAACGTCCCGTCCACGCCTCCCTCTTACGTTTCTTTATTCTGGCTATCAGCACCCTTGTAAAAAATATTCCTCTTCATTTACAATTATGAATAAGGAATTCATTTCCCAGCTCCACAGAGCCGGATAACGGGATAGCTCACAAACACTTTTAACTGTTTTACATCTATATGTGTGCAGAGTACGTAAGATGATAACCTTAAATGTGCCCGTTATAAACAATTTTATGCAACAATTTTCCCTTACGTCCGACTTGTGTCGGATTTGCAAATATTTCCGCAACTCTGCGGAACGATTTAAAAAAACCAATAGCACTTTGAATTCGTCGATACCGTTCCCGTCTTCTTCTTATTCGCGTATCCGCTTCCATTCATTATCGCAATTGCAAAATAATTATACACTTTAGGTTTGTAAAAATCAGTGGTACCATATTTTCAGGCCGTAAAGTAAATCATTCCTAACGTCCAGATAAGTATACGTATGCACAGGTGGTAATCGAATAAGTTAATTTGCGTAGTTGTAGCGCGGAGCAAAATAGCCCTCGATGTTTAATAAAATTCGATAGAGCAACTGAAATGCATTGCGGATTAAGTTCTAGAAACATAAAAGCCCATTGTCGGTTACAATAAGAATAGCATTGAAATAACTTTCCTCGTAAATGTTCATAAATTGTATATTTAATCCTCGCACGTGGACAATGGGCGTGGGTGCGTGGGGGTTGGGGCTGAGTTGGGGGAGGGGAAGAGGAGGTCAGCATAGGAAAACAGTTTAAAAAATATTTGTAAAAAAAAACTCGGGAGCGGACTCACGAAAACAAAGTAAGCTTGGGTTAACCTTAAAAAATTGGAATGAAGCTAGTCGCTCAGTCATCGGTTGCCCGCTCCAAACGATAATATGAAAAAGCTGCAAGTCATAAAACAACGATAAACCTGCAAATTAGTGTTGCAGCAGCTGTCAAACTTTATAATTTTTCCCTATCGTTGTCCGCTTGGCCTTAAATATACACGGGGGTCTAACGCGGACAGTATATAAAGCATAAACCATGTATAGGAAATGTAACGGCAGCTGAGGAACTTGATTAATTATATTTGAAATTGTGAATGGCGTTTAGATTATTTGTAGGCCTCTATCTCTCCTCTCATCTATGACTCTCGACTTTTAATTTTACAAGCAATAATTTTTACTTCTCTTTCTTCAAACCTTTGATTTTTTGTTTTTTTTTTTTTATTTTTGTTTTTTTGTTTTTGTTAACCTTCTTCTTTGTTTTACTTTGTTTGGCTTTGTTTTGTTTTGATTTCTCAATGCCATGGATCGATAGGGTTTAGGGACTCGACGTGACAGTTGACAGATTCGGATAGGCATTAAAAATAAAAGAACGAGGCGAACGGTCGCGAATTCTTAATATTCCTTTTTCAATGGCCATAATAACGGAAAGGTATTAATCATACGCATCGGTCGTATATCTCTCTAATGACACGGGGCTCTAATGTCGATAAATATTTATATAAAATTTGCTCCGGTTATACGAGTCAAGCGTATTACCATCTTCTTTTAATATTTCATTATTTCTTACAAACTTATATAATTCCGCGTACTCCTATTCCTAGTGCAAACGAGCAAAAAAAAATTATATATATATATATATGTATATATAAAATAAAAACCAGCCGTTTCGTCGAGCTTTGGAATACTTTTGATAAAGGAAGCAAACACCGCTTCATGGGAGCGTTAGAGCTAATTTAATTTTATATTTCTTTTGCTCGGCTCGTAATAATCATTACCTACGTACTAATGCAGATTCAAGATGTATTAGAAAGTATGGGTTATCTAGATCGGTTATAAAATATAACTTAACTGCTGGAATGTAATTAAAATATTCATCAAAAAATAAATCCTAGAGATTTCAGAGAATTAGATTAAATGTGCCACGTCCAGTCTTGCAATAAACAAGTTTTACTTTTTTATGCAATAACTATTATCAGATTTATTTAATTTATGTTAATAGAAAAAAACAACAAAAAGAAGAAAAAAAACTCTTACACGGAGTGGTTCTCATTTTCTTCGATTCGAATTCTTCTCGATCCTGTATTTCAAACATGTTCGATTGGCAAATGGACTTTTTCTTTCATTCTTTTTTTTTCTTGTTTTTTTTTTTTACGTTTTACTTTTTATTCTTTTTGCCTCATTTTAATTTGTAATTAAACTGCAGGCTTATGAATTTTTGAAACCGACCGAACGTTTGATGGAAGTGCGTGTACTCCGAATCCTTCAAAATTATTTAACTGCGAGGTATTTTCGTTGGAATATTGTTTCAAAATCAGGATTAATTATAATTACATCTCAATGCCAGAAAAATCCTTTTCTCGCTCGTATAAATTGATTGAACTAGATTTAACGAGGATTACGACGAAGGCAGATTCATTATTAATTACGAAATAAAATAAACAATATTATAAAAGAAACACATAATAAAAAGCCGAGCTCGTATTATACGAATGGAAAAGTCTTTAATTCATTAGGCAGTAGCAGTGCATTATGAAAGATGCGAATAACTATTTAGTCGATGTTCTCGTAGTGGAGGAGAGATGGATCCCTCGCGGCATTTCGTTGAACGAAGATGAAACTTTTTCTTTTTGAAACATTGCTTCAAACGAAGAATTTAATCTATTTAATTTGAAATTCACATCCGGCCCAACCAATAACCTCATGAAAGTCACTATAAGATATTAAAAAAAGTATTTAAATACTTCTTCGGGAGTTTGCGCCTTCTTGTCGGAATCAATACAACTTATGGTCCCGATAAGCTTCATAGGGAAATATACGCCGACGAATTATCCGTGTAACTTAGCTCTCATAATATTCCATTGATTATTTCCGATTGGATAATACTTCGGTATAAAGACATAAAGATATAAATGAATAAATAAACAAATAAATGCCAATGGTGAGGCAACTAACGGCCGAATACACTCCTACGAGTGCATAAAATCACTTTATTATTGTTGTTTCTTAATGCTCGGAGAGGTCTTGGCACGGGAAGACATGTTAAACGGATTTATAATAACAGTCCGTATAATATTGTTAAAGTTTACAGGAGGCTGAGCGATAAAGGGAAATGGATGTGCGCGAACGTATACGTGAGACTCGGGAGAGCGGAGAAGAACGTACATTCGACGCGCGATTCCACTTAATGGCAAAAAGAGCTCGCGGGGCTCCGAATAAACAGCATCCTCGGACACGTGATATACTTATAAAGCGAGGGCAAGTCTGTGAAGCCTCGGCGGGTGTAAAAATCCAAGTTGATAAATGCAGGACGATAGGGGCCGGGGGGGGAGAGGGCAGACAGGCCAAGAGTGAGGTTAGACTTTAGAACTTTATGAGGGATCGTCGACATTTTCCGAGTATTGTGATTCGAGGGCATGGGAGTTGTAGTAATTATAAGATTTTCTAATCCTGATTAATGCGCTACAGAAAGAAAAGCTGGAAGAGACAAACGAATAAACAAACAAATGGGATTCTTACAAGCTGCTGCTGCTACTAGTACTACTATTACTGCTATTACTGCTACTACTACTACTACGTTAGTTACTACTTACTCAGCGGATTCCACGACTATTCTTCTCGATCTTTCGCATAAATTTTTCCTAATGAGATAGTAGAACAACTAGTGGCTGCAGCCGAATAAATTAATTCTCGTGTACCTTAGAATGCTGTCCTTGTTAAATAATTGTACTTTAAATCATATGTATGAAGCTCGAGCCCGCTCTATCCGTGGAATAGCTGATTACTACTACTACTACTACTACTACGGTCTGTAGTCTGTCTGCATAGTATGTGTGCGCACGCAATGCCTCGGCGGCAGGAGAAATACAAAAGAAAGGTATTAAATAATTAAGGCGGTTGTAAAAGCTTTTGAGGGGCCGAGGGTCGAGGAGGGTGGCAGGGCGGGATATCGATACCTGGAACTTGGAATGATGAATAGAAATGAAGGAAAGGAAGAAAAGGAGCGGTGAGGAGTGGAGAGGAGCGGAGAGGAGAGGCTTGTTAGTTTCTTTTAATGCCGGCGAAAGGCTGAGTCACGATGAGCACGAGGGAGAAAACGGAGCCCTTCTCATTTTCTTCGCGAGCATCGATTTGCAGAATCGTTTAATAAGAAATTAAAGATCGCTCGTACTTCTCTATTTAAAGTAATTGGCTCGGTTGGTCCGAAAATCGTTGAAAAATAAGACGGATGCCCTCCGCCGAGTCTTGCGGAGCCCTACGGACTCACGTCATCCTACGTATATACGCGTATATACGTGCTAAATCGCATTCAGATGGCTGTCGCGATAATTAAAAAGCGCCCTCGTATTATTCAAATGAGGATATGCGAGGAAGGATCGAGGAATCAGGAGTGTGAAATTATAGCTCGAGTATCGCATGCGAAAGCGTATTGAGGCACCTTGAGCTTTAACGCCTCCGAAGACCTTTAAAATCCTCCCGTGAGAGAAGGAAGCGAACGCGGAGGAGGGAGGGAGGGATGGAGGGAGGGAGGGGGGCTGAGCGGTTGGTTAGTAGTAAGGCTTAATTGGCAAGGCCGGCTCCATTGTCTAATCAGTATGCAAAAGAGTCGCGCACGCGAGCGTAGCCTTATGGGGTGGGGTGGGGGTGGGGGGCTGGGGAGGGGGGACGAGAAACGCTTGTTTGTCGGCCAAAAGTATCGAGCTGAGCTTAGAGGCGCGAGGAATAGAAAGAAAAAAAAAACAGAAAAAAAAACATCCTCCAAATTGATATCTCGGATTCCTTTATAGACGGCCATTATGCCGACGTAGGGGCGGGGAGAGGGGAGATGTATAAGTAAAGGAAATTATGCGCACGACATCCACGGGAAGTGTACGGAAAATCTCTCGGAAAAGTGAGACAGACGTGCTCTCGAAGCGGGTCGGGAGGGAGGGCTCGGTCGGAGGAGATGGGTACGCGATGGGCGAATGGCTGGGTAGAGGTGGGGTTGGGTCGGGTAGAAGAGGAGGTCTAGGGAATTTCGCTCGACTATCCTCTCTCGGAATTGGATAGCGAGAGCAGCGTCTCGAGGGCCCGGACAATACTCGGGACTCGCGCGGTGCAATCAGTTAAGTTTAATCGCAACACGAGCACAATGGGCTGTAAAAGCGAATTTTTCCGCGCGCCGTGGAACTCCTTCCTGACTTTCTACGCTCGCGTAGCCCCGACAACGACATCGGCTACGGCTACGTCTACGGCTACGTCTACGGCTACGGCTACGGCTACGGCTACGGCTACGGCTACGGCTACGGCGGCTACGACGGAGGCAGGAACAGGAATCTCCTTCTAGCCGGCCCCCCACCCGAGTCGTCGTTCTCCGGGAAGGGGGGAGGGAGTGTGTCTGCCGCGTCAGCGTAATGTGGCACACACGCCGAGGGAGAGACACACGCGAGTTTTAAAAACACGATTCCCAGGGAGTCGGGCACGCGCGCGCTACACTACACGTCCCACCTCCCTCGCTCCCCGGTCCCGGGTAAATAATTTTATGCCATGTAAATACACATATATTATCCCGGAGCTCTACGGTAAATATGGTTGGGTTTCGGTGGGGCGGGGAGGGACCGGGTCGGGTAGGGGGGGGGAGGAGAACACAGTCCATCCACACTACGGGACTAGAAGACAAAAAGCCCGAATCGCCGTTCGGCAAATGCCTCTCTCCGAAATAATCGCGATCCATTACTCAAACCTAATTCCCCTGCACCGCCGCCCTCCCCGCCCCTCTGCGTCGCTTTACGCTTTCCTAGGCCGTTCCTTACTTCTCGCCTCGAGCAGCCAGCCCCCTGCCTGCCTACCAATGCGTACTACCCACCAATGCATCACACGGTCCACTCGTTATCCATGCACGAGCACGAGCACAAGCACGAGGAGCACAAGCACGAGCGCGAGGATCTAAACGCGATCTCTATCACTTTCACTCGCTGCGGCCGAGCTGCGATCCGATGATGAATAATCGATGTCTTTGTAGAAAACCTGACTAGAGCGGGACGACAAATTCATTGGCTCGCGTACGTGTGCTAAGCCGACTTCCGAGCACCTCCGCACCCCCCGAGGCGGCAGCCTCTCTTAATCCTTCCCCAGAATATTTAGGGGAATAATTTAGCGGTCGCTAAATATCAGGCGCGGGGCCGGGAAGGGTGGGATGGAGGGATGGTTAACGACGATATCGGTCGATCGCTTAGACGGTGGCGAGAAAGCGAGAAAGCGAGACAGCGAGAAAGCGTGAAAGCGTGAAAGATTCGGAGCCTCTCGTCTTTGGGCCTTCGAATTCGCAAATCCACAGGACGACGAGCACACGCGCATTTCTCGAATCTCGGAGCTTCGGGCATTTCTAGTGAGCCGCGAAGGAGTCGGCGGGGGCGAGGAGAGGAAACAAAGGAGCATAAAGTCCCGGACTCATTGTGTCGGTCCGTGAGGTCGGTCCGTGAGGTCGGTCGGTCAGGTCGGTCGCTCCGTACAAAACGAATCCATCTCGACTCCCACGGATTTACAAATGTTCACGCACTCGAACACGTACGACACTTACGACACTTACGACACTTACGACGCTCTCTGGCTGCGAACGTTCGAGCTAAGCGCCCTAATCTACGGGACTAATCTTTTTTGACGGCGACGCAGAGCGTGAGGGGGAGTGGGGGGGGGAAGATCGTAGATATCCTGCCCGCCGATTCCTTGCCAATTTTCACTCTCCAAGTAAATATTTATATTGCAAATAACACTATGTCCTCGTAGAAGCTCGAAATGTCGTCTCTCGGGCATCCTTGCCCAGGAATATCTACGGGTGTAGCACGCGATCGCAATTATTGAATTGAATAAAACTCCTCTGTTTTGCCTTCTCTCCTTTGCTTTTTCTTTTTCTTTTTCTTTTTGTTTTCTTTTTTTTTTTTTGCCCGTTCCTATAGAAACTGATACCCCCTGACTCTTTTGTATTGTGGAGGTGGAGGGGCGTGAAGAGGAGGTCAGCGACTGTGAAATTCCAAATAAACAGAATTTACGCTCTTGATCTTCGTAAATTGAAGGTCTTCTTTTCGTCGAGCGAGCGCGACAAGTTAAAATTAAATTTACCTTTATTTTGCTCTCGGTCTCCTCGACCTCAGACCGTCGACGATCGGATTATTATCATTATCCTTATCATTACCGTTATCATTATCATTGTTGTCGTTGTTGTTGTTGTCGTTGTCGTCGTCGTCGTCGTCGTTATTGTTATTAAACAACGTAGAAAATACTTCCTCGTGGATGAGCTGCTAAGTAGCGGATGCCAAACCTGCCTATGTTTTTTCCACGTGCCTTCAAAAGCAATGGCTTCGTTATTTCTGCCAAAGCGATGGACGCACGTAGTCTGTTGTGCCCAGGGGCGGCGGAGGAAAGGTCGGCCAATAGTTTTCTCGCGCACTAAGTGTGTAAATAAAGGATCCATAAAGGATTTGGCGTAGCGTAAGAGAGCAGCGGCAGCAGCAGCGGTCCTCGTTTGACCGTAGCTGCGAAGAGGGGCAAAGCTAAAGTACAAACGGAATAGACGGACAAAACATTGCATTTATTACTAATATTATTATTGTTATTGTTATTGTTGCGGTTGCTGTTGTTCGTAGCTGTTGTTGTTGTTGTTACTATTATTATTATTATTATTATTATTATTATTGTTGTTGTTGTTGTTGTTGTTGTTGTTGTTGTTGTTGTTGTTATTATTATAGGGAATCCGAGAGACGTGCCGCCGCCGTCGCCGCCACCGCCGCCGCCGCTGCCGACGTGAGAGGGGGCGGTGCTGGGTTCGGGGGAGCGACGGCGACAGAGGCTGAAAGGGAGAAACGCGGATAAAGTGACAAAGTGCAATAATTGGCGTCATACGTCTTCCGTAATTGTCCCTAATAACCTTTCTAATTACCGTTCTGGAGTTTGTGGAAAATAACGATGGCTGACTATAATGTGCGGGATCAAGTCAATTAATCTAACAGCGAGACAGATTTCAGCGAAAACTTTTACATAAGTAAGCCGAGGCTGATTATTTTCCCGGATTATAATATCGGCGGGCCGTGGGGGAGTGCCGGGTAGTAGTCGAGTACGGGCATAGGGTCGACAGCCGGATCGGATGGATGGAAGGGAGGGGGTCATTTATATTAATCGTGACAGACCGATGACGGTCAAGCGCACAATGAAAAACCATTCCCGAACATCGGCTAAGTAGGCAATGGTCGTTCGATAAATTGCTTAACAATCTACTCGGGCCTCGGCAGTAAAGATTAACGGCACACGCGAAAATGTCCCCCACCCCGTCCCCCGGCCAACCAAATAACCCCAATAACCCCCGGCCGACGGACGATCTACGAAAACGGCCGACTATTTAAAATGCCCGTCGACGTAGGAAGGAACGATACGGGGCCGATAAATGGACAGAGGCACGTAACTTTGAATTATCCAATAACCCCTAATTCATCGATGCGCAATTCGTGCTTTTCGCGAAAAAAGGGAGCTCCCCTCCCACGAGCTCCGAAACATTATCTCGCGGGCGTCGATTGTACAAAAAACAAAAACAAAAACAAAACAAAAAAACAAAAAAAAATAAAAATATCAAATAAAAACGTACTCAAAGATCCCGGACCCCGCAAGTACAATTTTCATATTCCATTTACGGTGGCGATAATCTGCTGGACGGCGCGGACTCGGGATCGATACGCCGTAAAGAGCCGCGTCCCTCCCCTCCTCGTCGGCCGGAAGCTCCAGGTCCGCCGCGGAGCCGTGCGATAAATTCCCGTATTTGTGCAATTTGAAACTCGAGCCGAACTACGTATGTCAGCATTATTCCGCACAATGAAAGGGCTCCCGTGAGGTAGGGGGGAGGGGGGGAGCGTTCGCTCGCGCTCTCGCGATTTATTGTAGCGCCGCCGTTTTTCAATATTTTATTCGGCCGCGGAAACGCCGTAGATAGCGATGCTGCGGGTGAGGGGGAGGCGGCACCTCGCTCCGGTCCATTCGAGCAGCGCCCAAACGAAATTTTCAGCCAACTCGCTCGGTTTTATCTCTCTCTCTCTCTCTCTCTCTCTCTCTCTCTCTCTCTCTCTCTCTCTCTCTCTCGTACTCTGCCTTCGACTGAGCTCTGCTGCGCTCCGCTCCGCTCTCCAATTGTTTTCTTTCTCTCCCTCCCCACGACTCTACGCTCACCACATCCGCTGCCTTATCTTCCTCTCCTCGGGCCGCAGTAAAAGGTGTGTTTTTACTTGGGATTATTTACTTCTTTCGGCTTGGCAACTAGTTTATTTTCACTATATATTCAGAGCATTTTGCGGCTCGTAAAATGTCCGGCTCTCGTTTATCTCTCACCCATTCCCCGTCCTCTACCACCCCCACCCTCACCAACACCCCCACCCCCACCCCCGGATTAGTCAATTGTTTATACTATTTCTTTATGGTCAGCCGAAATTCCCTTAATTTGGCGTTTTTGGTTAGTGGTCGCGTTGAGCCGCCACCGCCGCCGCCGCCGCCGCCGCCCCTGCCACCGGATGTGGATTTACAATCCTCTATAAATAAATGCCACTTATCGCCGAAACGAATCGTCCCGTATAAATCGAATCCGCAACAACCTCCCCCCCCCAACCCCCCCCCCCCCCCATCCCTTCCGCCGCCCCCCTCGCCGCCGCTCAAGCCCTTCCGCATTTGTATAGATGGCTTTTGCAATATTAATAAAGAACTATTAATTCGAGTTCCGATACTTTAGGGGGAGTGTACGGTAATTTTATGCACGTGACATGATTTAGCCCTGTGAGCGACTCGGCATCCTATAACAACACGAGCGCACGCTGCCGCTCTCTTTGTTTGCAACAAAAAGTGTTATTTATGCAATATCGATCGAATTCCCCGGCTAGCGCTCGGCTCCGTTAAAGGTAAACATTAATATATTCGACCGACGGTTATTGGGGGATGCGAGCAGGAGGGTGGAGGGAAGCTATAAAAGGACGAAAAGCCGGCGCGACGACGTCCTTCTTAGAAACGCTTCGATGGTATGATGAGGTATCGATTAGATACTTAAGTCGATATTAAAGAGGCCGAGCGAGCGACGGTCTAATATGTACGTGACGCGACCCGGGCTTTTCCACTCCTCCAGGTCCTTCCTATATTTCTTGCCCTTCTCGGACCTCCTTCAGGGACTTTTTAGGCTTATTCTTAACGCGGGCACTTGTCGGTCGATAAAAAAGTTACCGGCAATGCCCAAGTAGAAGAAGCCCTTGAGCTGCAGCAATAGCCATAAGTTTTAATTCTCGATCGTATTATTGCTCGACGACGAGTTTTATTAATATTTCTCGAGCTCGTCGGCAGCTCGAGGTCCGCGGCTCCGATGTCGGGCCTCTCCGTTACTTGCGATACGCGGGCGGAAATCTCGGACGGCCATCGACGGCATGCATCCGAGCTCGAGGAATTTCTTCCTTCAATTCTCCGCTCGATAAATGTCCCCGTTTCTTACGGATAATTGCACTCGACCGTTCCCCGAGACCGGCTTCTTCAATCACCGCTATTTTCTATTCTTCTTTTTTCTTCTTCTCTTTCACTCGCCGAGTTTATGTAACGCGAAATCGGGATAAATAAGTATTGGCGCCGGTGCTCGAAACCGTGGCTCCATCCACGCGATCCATCCACGCGATCCATCCACGCGCTCCATCCACGCGCTCCATCCACGCGATCCGTCGAAACGTTGAGGGATGTCGAGATCGGCCGGTTTGGCCGCGGAGGGGGGCAAGGGCGGCAGGATCCCTTTACATTGCCATTCGGTCATCCATTTAACCGGGCAGACTACTACTTTTCACGACGGAAGATGGAGCGCCAGGGGGACGCATATAAAAAAAAGAAACCGTGAGGAATAGGTGTGCCGAATAGGCGGGGCGGGAGGAGGTGTGCCGAAGCTTGAGCACGCCGCGTAAAAGTGCTTTTATCGCGCTGGGTTTGCCGAGGCGAATAAGTAGCCATTATCAACGCATTTCCTCCCGCTATAATTGTCCCCCGCGACCTTCCCTCCTTACACAAGAGACACTCGGTCTTTGTCCTCGCGCGTTCCACGTATACCTTGGCCCTCGTTTCGTCCTTCTCCTTGCTTTTCATAGTCAGGGTGGAAAAGCGACGGGTGAGTGGGGGAGGCGGACGGACTCAGGGAAGAATTTTTCGATGAAAAGCCTACGGCTGCGGGTGAAAGCGAGTCGGTCGGGGGGTGGGGGTGGGGGTGTAGGAGCCGGCAGTCCCTGCCAGGGGAAAAATTACGAGCCTGCACCTTCCGTCGGGATCGTGGAGGGCCGCCAGCCACACGGGAAGGGCTCAGAGGTAGGACGCGGCTTTTGCCTTTTCCTCACCCTTTCCTTTCCCATCCCTCGCTCCCTAAGCCCTTACCCTATCCGCGTATACGCACACTGTCTCGCGTGCGGCCCTATCGTGCAACGGCGCACTCCGCGTCCGTGTGATTTAACGGCTTCGTGGGTGGGTGAGGGTTGGTTCGGCGAGGGAGGGAGGGAGGGAGGGAGGGAGGTAGGGTGGGCGGCAGGCAGGCGGAAGGACTTTTCTTCGATCGTATCTTTTTCATTCGTGTCCGCTAAAATCTAGCCAGCTACAGACTTTTTCCTTCCTAGCTCCGCTACGACGAGGGTGTGGGTACGGCGCTGAATGAGAAGGAAGGAAAGAGAGGAAGGGGGAAGAGCTTACGAGCCTTTGATACCGGCCGGCTTCTATCTATACGCACATTCGTGTACATACATATATACGTACAGACGTCGGCGTATATAAATGTGCGAGTGCGTATCTATAAATGTGGGGATAGAGCGAGAGCGCGGGAGAGCGGGAGGCAGGGTGGAAGGGTGGAAGGGAGGGACGATGGCGTCGGGAGGACGGAGGTGAGCGGGGAACGGATGAGCCTTTGCCATTGGCTTACGCACGTTCCTCAAAGCTGGAAGTTCGTATGATTAAGACTTCAATATTCAGTAAGACGTCCTTTCTCAGCGCGGAAATTTTTTTTCTTCTCCGCCTCTTTCCTTTCGTCAAAGATCCGGCCTTTCATTTATACAGGAAATATGCGTACTCGTCCAATAAATATCGCAATAAAATCTCAGATTGACTTTCTTTATCCTCTTTATAACGAATAAAGTCCATCGTCGGCTTCCTTAAGGCTTACGCGTAATTACTTTCCACCAGATTTTACTCGTTACTCGCTTGTTTAATAAATATTTCTTTTAAACATTACTCCGCGAGACCGTTGCGACGAGGGGCCGGAGCGGGGCAGACAGGGGAGATAAACGGCGAACTCTTAATGATTTTATAATTATTCCAATTAGAAACAAGAGAGTGGGAGAGAGAGAGAGAGAGAGAGAGAGTGGGAGAGAGATTGGGAGAGAGAGAGAGAGAGAGAGAGAGTATGAAATAATGTTTATTTTCGTCGAGAGCTTCTTTTATATCTCATTTATATTATTGCGGGGGCCTGGTTGTGGTGAAATCTTGAACCTTATGGGACATTTGGAAGTTCAGCATTGTAATTTGCTAATATTGTTGAGAAGTTGGCGGAATCACATTAAGATGCCCTATTTGTTCGCAAGTATTTTGTTTCGAGAATGGAATTAGGCCTTTGTGGAGAATCCTTTCCCGAGGCAACTATTATAATTACGCAACTTACAATTATATTAAAATTAAATCATTTTTTACTGCAACAATAAGTCGTTGGCTCGTTTATAAGGGATGCTAGCAGTGGGGGGAGGGGTTGGGCGCATTCGAGTTGGGCTCGTTGGTGGCGATGATTGTGGTGGGGGTGGGGGGGTGCTTCGAATCATAAAGCCGATTTCAAGACGTCTCTCTCTCTCTCTCTCTCTCTCTCGGAAGTCGATGTGCTTGGAGCTCGAGCGGGAGTATCGTAAAGTACCGGAACCACTCCTCCAAGAACAATCCGAGCTGATTATTTGGAAATTGGCATCGTTTACATCTTGACCACGAGTACTTCTCGAGACACCGGCAGCAGCGTTCGAGTATTCGAGTATTCGAGTATTCGAGTATTCAAGTATCGAGGATGGGAGGGAGTCCAGGTAGGGCAACTCTCTAGCTCGAATATTCTCATCCCCCCGAGCGTGGAGAGAGAGAGAGAGAGAGAGAGTGAGGCGGGAGGGGATCCGCCGGTTCCGTATCCGATGACAGACAATTGATAGATGATTGAGCTCCGACTGTTAGTCCTCGCGGGTCTAACCCTTACTACACGCGCTGCTGTGCCATGCGGGCAGAGCGTCAAGGGAAGCTTGATTAACGACGTGAATAAAATAGCCGAAATAGCCGTAATGTATGCCCTTCTCCCGTCGCTCCGCAGGAGACATCGTTAACCGGAAGTGGAGCCTATTCCCTACTAGTTACCAACTCTATCTTCCCAGCCGAATAAGTTTCCAAACGAGATGCACTCTTTTTCCCAGTTTCCCTCCCTCCTCCCACCCCCCGCCTCATCGCCATCCGCGTCGCTGACACATTCGAGCCGACGGACCGTCAACTGGAACTGGTAAAAAAAGTTATGCCCAAGTTCAATTGAAAGATATTGTCTAGACAGGCCAAACTTTCCACGGCTTCGGACTCGCGAGCTTCCCTCCTGACCGACCGCAACTTCCGACAATGTCACAGCGATACACTTGTTACTAGTCAGAGAAACCCTCCACGAGCGTCCAACGTCGTCATCCTCCTCCTCCTTCTCCTCCTCCTCCTCCTCCACCCCCTCGTCATTGTCGTATCTCCGCTGCTGCGTCGAGTCTTTATAATTAAAGACTATTGTTATAGCTCTCATTATTATAAATATCCATGGGTCTGCGAGCGCACGTATAATCGAATGTGGATTTTTGTAAAGCGTATTAAGAGGAAAGGACGAGTACTTTGGTACTGTTGCTAATGAAATTACCATTATTTCCCTTGGCAACCGGACTCGGAAGCACCGAAACTCATGATTCCGAATTCAAATGAATCTCAATATATATATATATATATATATATATATTTGTTTGCGCTCCCTTACGTCGCCAATTTTTAAATTAACAATTCTCTAACCTCAAACTAGAACGCGATACCTACCTTATGCCGTTGTCGCTGTTGTTGTTTTTTTCTTTCTTTTTTTTTTTTTTTTCTTTCTTTCTTTTCGTTTTAACGTGAGCGCAACATCCCAACAAAGTAATGCTTTTGATAAAATACGTAATTAAGTTACTTTCCTAAGAAGTTATGCA
Organism: Ceratosolen fusciceps; assembly: GCA_018883505.1. Taxonomy (NCBI): domain Eukaryota; kingdom Metazoa; phylum Arthropoda; class Insecta; order Hymenoptera; family Agaonidae; genus Ceratosolen; species Ceratosolen fusciceps. The sequence continues at coordinate 8,219,883 of RCIC01000004.1, forward strand.
TAAAATATTACATACTCGTTCGTCAGGCTGTAACGTGATAAAGGTTAGGAGGAAATTTAAATAATTTCCTAGCGTAGTGTCCGATAGAAGATAGAACTTTTTTTATTATTACATGCAAATTTCGTTTTAGCATTATTCCAAATGACGCTACAATTTTTTAAAAATGTGCATCGAAATTGAAAATATTCATGAATCAATTATATTTATTTAAAGCGACTCGCTTGCTTCTGTGCCGCGGAAAAACCGTCGCCCGCCCCCCACCCCCACCCCCTCCAACCCCGTCTCGCCCGCCCATGCTTTTCTTTTCCGTTTTAGCGTGCACCTGGAGCTCCTTTTTTTCTTTTCTTGTTTTTTCGTTTGTTTTTAAAATGAATTTATCGCTCTTCCTTTGGCTGATAAATACCTGTAGATAAGAATATAAAGCAAAGCGATAAATCTGAGCAAATGTTCAATGAATACAAAATGCAACTAATATTTTAAAGTTAGGAATGAAAATCCGAAGGCTGAGTCCTTCACCGGGCCAACCCATCCTCCCCCCGCTGCCCCGCTACACCGCTACCCCGCTAACCCCAGCACCGGACCCACGCCGACACTTTACTAACTCGCTGCCAGAAGAGAAATTTTAAATAAAAATTCATTAGCAACGGAATCGTAACGAGTTTGTGGGTCTCTTAATGGGAGGAAAACTTTTTCTAAAACAAAATTCGTAAAAGCGACGCAATACCTCAGATATTTTTCTTTTTCATTTCGAGGATTAATATTCAATCGTTTAGGATAATAATGTCGATAATAATAATATCGAGTGCAATGATTTAATTATTCGGACTATCCGATACAGGAGTTTTACTTAATCACATTGGCCTTATTCCTTGTGAAAACAAAAAAAAAAAAAAAAAAAAAAAAATTACTTGTCCATGCTGCATTAACAAGTTTTTCCCATTTCCAACTGAAACTTCAAGAAAATGAAAGTAATAAACAACGATAGGGAGTTTTCTCTCCTTTATTTTTTTGTCCTTTGAACTATCTAATTAAGGATAAGTACGGAGGAGCTTAGGAGAATAGGGTGGAAAGAGTGAGGGAAATGAAGAAACGAAATTGTTATTGCTAAAATTTTAATATCCGCGGGAGGCAATTATTGTGAGAACATATACCGATGAAGGAGAAAACAACGGTGAACTGTAAATTGTTGTAAAAATAAAGCCTGGCAAATGAATTGCGGCGGTGGGGAAGGCGAAAACGCGAAACGAGAGGTTGGTTTATCGATCGAACGGAGGGACATTGAAACCGATGTGACAGTCAATAATTACAAAGGCCGTGAGAGTATCATTAAATAGAATTATACGAGCTCATTAAACTGCATTCGATATGACTGGACGTCAAATGCATTTATCCGGCGACCCGGGGTCTGAAATTAAAAATTACACGCTAAGCCTAAGCCTAAGCCAGTTGGGGGGGGGGAGAAAATAATTACCTAAACTTTTAATTGTCCCCGTTAATTTATATTCCATAAATTATTAATGCAAAACTGTCCCCGATTCCCTGGCTCGTAAATAATTTATTCAGCCGGTTAAAACATTTAGAAGGTATAAATTTAAGTAAATAAGTGCATTGAATGGATGGGGTGGGGCATCCCCTTAACCCTTCTGCTGCTTCCCTTACGTTTCAGCTTGGCTATTTAAATTTTTTAACTTTTAATTTTACCGGGGGATTTTTTTTTTTTTTTTTTTTGTTTTGTCTTGTTTTTGAAGAGCTTTGAAATATTACGGCGTTGGGCCGTTATAAGTATGCGGCCGAGGCCGTACTAAGGAAGCTTTAAAATTTATTTTTACAATCAATGGGAGGGATACGCTTTCGGAATATTTTCGAGCTCCCATTTTTTAAATCGCGTAATAATAGGCTTTTCAGCGCGATTCATCCGATTTCCCGTTAAACTATGCTTACGTAAGAGGATCGGGTTTACATGAATATTCATTACTATTGGCTCCGTTAAATTAGCAGTATAATAAATATTTCCGTTTGCCTATAAAAACTATTAAATGGCAATTAGGAGTATTAATTGAGTTCCATTTACTTCGGCCCCGAAACCAATAATAGTTAAGCCCTCGCCTCACCTCCCCCTCACCTCCACTCCCCCCCGCCGCCCGACGCTGCCCAATCACAATCCCAAAACAGTAGACGTATTTTTTCGAAATATATTTTAATATCTATTAAAAATTCGTGATATTCGACAATTAACTAAACTGTGGGACTTATTCTTTTTCTTTTTCTCTTTCTTTTTCTTTTTGTTGTAATCTGGAGTACCGAATCGACGCGTAGCGAGGAAAATTCATAGCGATTGTTAATACTCATTAAAGAAATCCTGCACCCGAAAGTATAATTACGACTACATTTGCAGTAAGTAGCTCACGTCGTTGTAGCTTCATTGTAATGGCGCTTAACAATTATTACGCATTTGACTTGGACTATTGTTAAAATAATCCCCTTTATGTATGAATTTATGAAATAAACAAGGCGAGAGAGAGAGGCGAATGTCTTGGACAATTAAATAATCGCAAAGTATACGGACTTTGTGTTCCGTCGAGTATTGCACGGCTAATGAAATAATGCAGATTAGGACGGGTGGGTAGGACTTATAATAATAGGCGAATAATATGAGAAATGAAAGAGGAAGGAAGGTTACGTATAGGGTTTCGGATAGGAAAGGCGGAAAGTAAAAGAATTTCGGCTCGACTATCACAAACGGGAGGATGCTATGGAATTATAAGTACAAGTAGAAGAAAAAGGAAGAGGAGAAGAAGAAGAAGAAGAAGAAGAAGAAGAAGAAGAGGAAGCAAATATTCTAATGGAATTAGCGCGAAGAAGAAGAGAGAAAGAGAGAGAGAACCTTATATTTACAGCGATGCAGGCAGAACATGACTTTGCTAATAACAACGATTATAATAACAATAACCTTAAAAGTATTAATAAGGGGTCGGAGATACAAGGATCTGAAAAGTTTGGTTATTGTTATTATTGTTGATTCAGAATCGCTTGCCTTTAATCGATAACTACACCACCTATTTTCTTCCTATCGCTCGGCTAATTGAATAAGTAAGTGGCCCCGAATAAGAAGATATTTCTGTAATAATAATAATAATAATAATAATAATAATAATAATAATAATAATAATAATAATAATAATAATAATAATAATAATAATAATAATAATAATAATAATAATAATAATAATAATAATAATAATAATAATAATAATAATAATAATAATAATAATAATAATAATAATAATATTGAATTAATCGGACGTTCGAGGATACGCGTTCCAGTAATAACTTAACGATATTTAGCGCATTTAATAAAGCTTAAACGAGCCGCTTAACGCCCCCGCTCTCTCTCTCTCTCTCACAAATACACACACACACACACACGGGGCACAAATAACGCTTATAAAATGTAACGCGGAGGGAGTTAAAAAGGACTAGCGTTGCGCATGCGTGGCGCCGATTGGATTTACATGAATAAGTGTCGTCTTTCAATGGGCCTCGTGATATTTATAACTCCCCGTAAGAATGTAAAATAGCGGACTTTGCATAAAACAGGACATTCGATAGTCTTTCATACTTAAAATGGATAATACGTATAATTTAGTCTTAGATCCGCGAGAATAATTATAATTGATTTGGGAGCCGGATGTGCTTTAAGTACCGATAATCTTATACGAAGCCTTATCTGCTTATAAATATCCCGCAATAGGCTTTTCGTATTAATTAGCCAATGGGAGCGATATCGTAAAAACGTAGCGATGCGCCTTATTTACGAAGGCCACGCGCGTAAACACGTGGACGTGGACGTGGACGTGGACGTGGACGTGGACGTGGACGTGGACGTGCGCGTCTCTGCTTCTTTACGTGTTTGCGGCAAAGATTTAAAGATGTTCTTCTCGGCGAATGACGAATTTATCGAATTTATCGGTTGATGGCTGCATTACTGGATTATGACACACTATTACGTTTACGAGTCGAATCGCTTTATTGGCCGAGGATCGCCAATAAATTTCAACGCAACGAAACAATACGAATTCGATCGGACGCATAGACTAACGCTTGCAATGCCGAGTCCTCTTCGCCTCTTAAATGTATATGCGTAGGCTACGTAGGAAATAAGAGGGGAGGAAGGTGATGAACATGCATGGAATTTCATAGGGAATCGTAAGAGTTAAAATTTCGGGAAATTGAAAGAAAGAGTACACGCACACACCCCCCCCTTCCTCGAGCCGTCCCCTCGTCCTCGTCCGAGGATCCTTAATGAAAACATTCGATCAAATGTAATAGAATCTTTTCGTCGATTTACACGAGCTGAGGTTACGATGCCGTCTACACGTATGGATAAGTATGCGTTTGCGCGTATCCATACAGCAGCGGGGAAAATATTAATGATGGTAAACAAAGAGTCCGTCGTGATTGAATAGATCGTCGACGCGTTAGGGCGTCCTTGTAACGTTTGCTCCGTCGGTACAAAAGCACCTCGAGGCTTATTGAATAAATAATGTAAAGTAGAGGAAAAGGGAGAAGAAAAAGAAAATAAAATAAAAAAAAAAAAGAAAGAAAAAAAAGGGAGAGATGGAAGCGATGGAAGAGCGGGGTCGGGCAGACTAGAGAGCGATCGTGGAACGGATAGGGACCCATGGCCACACACACGGACGCAGGCACACAATGTGATCGCAATCGATGTGAGTATTTGCGAAGACTTTGTCGTCAAAGTCAAAAACTCAATCACGCGCTCGTTGAATCGTCCCGATTACCGGGGCCATTGAGGAATCCGCCGACGACAGTGTCCGGGAAAGCGTGCTCGGTGTCCTGGTGGTCGTCGTGCTGATCGCCGTGCTCGTGGTGCGCGATCCTCCGAGGGCCGCAACTACTTCCGCAATTAAATTATCCCCGGCATAAGTACTTAATAAGGTTCTGGCCGAGTATTATCCGGCCTCAGAGGAAACTCGAGGACCGTCCGGGCGAAACCGCGAGCGTCCCTCACTGACCCGTTGAATTAATTATAAACCGTAGGAGACTGCCACGCTCGGTAATCCCTCTCCCTCTCCCCCCCCGTCCCGCCACTCCGCCGCCAATTCCCTTACCGCGTAGCGAACCCTTCGGCCTTTAACCTTAGCTCTTTAGGTTCGGCATCGACCCGGCGGAGCTGATTGAGCCCGGGAGCCGGCCGATACTCCTATGAATGATTCAGGGTCCCGAGGCTTCGCGTCGAAACTGTCGGGGCGCTGGGGGGCACGTAACGCGTCCGGATGCGACCAGAAGCCAGGCAGGAGGCTTCCGATCGACGAGACTCTTCTCTTCTGTAATCGAGCTCACCCTCATCCTCCCTCGAGCTACATTTCGTTACTTTTCGTTACATTTCGTTACTTTTCGTTACTTTTCGCTGCTCGCGTTTGCCGTCCTCGAGCGAGTCCTCGACCCAGGAGAGAGGATCGACGACGACGAGGAGGGAGGAGCCTTTATCTGCACGACTGAGCCTCCTGATAATTCGTAAGGCCATTATTCGAGTCGACGATGTAATGGTCCCCGGCGATCATCCAGCACGCGAATAGATTTCCACGCAATTGGGGATGGTCAGGGTGTCTGGCTGTGCCGTACCGTAATGCCATGTCCGCGGCGATCGCTCCGCTTCGTCCTCCGATCCTTCCCAATGGAGAAAGCCCGTCGAGCCCTCCCGCGCCTAATCGCGCGAATAAGCCTTCGATTTACGAGCGGAGCCGACGCTCGCCGCCCTTTAAAGAAGCGCACGTGTCGCGCGCACGGACACGTTTTATTTATCTGGCGGCCAGCACCGGCAGCCTGGCAACCAAGTCCCCGCAGGTAGGCGCTTTCGGGCCTAACCACCACTACCAACGAGATCCTTCGATCCACGCGCTTTTTACGACTCCATTAATAATTCATGCACGGGGAGTTTGTATTATTTTGAGATAGCGGCATTCCTTGTATTCTTAAATATGCCTTTAGATAAGGACTGACGTACGACATGCTTTCTGACTCCTTTCGCTGTCCCTCGCAACCCTCCCCCGCTCCAGCCGGCCCTATTAACAGCCTCTCGGGCAGCGTATAAGTACCAGAGAGGACCGGCGAGGACCGGCGAGGACCGGCGAGGACCGACGAGGACCCAAGACTCGGGGCCTCCCTTTAAATTATTCGCTATATCGCCGCTCCGCTCGATTATTTCGCCAATATCTGCTCCCCGGGGAGGACATTTTTCTTATTCTCCCCCTGCCGGCCGGGTTATTAAAAAAAATCTTTATTTCTGTATACCTTAGGCTCACCTGTTTACCGTAAATACGAGCCAAGCCGTTGCCCTCGATATGATTCGATAAGCTCTCGCAACAAGTAAGTAATTATTATTTAGCAATATGCCTGTCTGCCTCCGTGGCTAAACGAGACTATTTGCGAATCTCGTGTATTTCCATAGCTACGAGATTCGCTCCTATCCTCCCGCCCTCCCCCCCCGGACCCTTCGCCGCCACCAACGCTTACTCCTACTACACCACTACATCCATCCGCGGAATAGGATTTGCCGTTTTTCCCGTAATTTTTCTTTTCAAAGCCAAGTTTTTCTCATCACTTCATTACTACTGAAATTGCACTTTGATAAAAATGCTAAAGCCAGCGCTTTTTCATCTATCATTGCAATCTCAACCAAGTCCAACGTCATTACTTACGGCTCAATTTGTCTTTGAATCGGGGAAATCTCCAGAAAATCCCTTTAATTTCTCTTTGAAAAAGTTTGGCGATTCGTTTACTGATTTGTAAATACGAGTACCACCGGATCCACGCAATTACTTGTTTGCCGAGGAAATTCCTCTCCTCCTCCTACTCCTCCTCCTCCTCCTCCGAACCCTCAGACCTTGCCCCTAATAAATCATATTCCAATCCGAGGCTCCGCTCCCTTTTTATAAATAAACAAACTAAGTGCCTCCTCGTATACCGAGGGCTCAATAACAATAACAATAACAATGGCAACGACAACGACAATAATAGTAAGGATCTATAAATATTGACAGTGTCGGAGACCGCTCGCGAACAACGTCGAGCCATAATAAAGTGACGTTACTCACTTTACGGGATATTAATTTAAGGCTAAAAAAGAATCACTCAACGAGCTGTAACAGCGATTTCTTTCTCGGGCGTTTAATTGCCCAAGAGAAATGAGATCGTGAGTTATGGTCGGACTAAATTGAGGGGCGAATCATGATGAATACCAAAGTACATCCTCTTCTATTTTTATGCATTCGGTCATTAAAATGGCCCCGATAGCGAGATCGAAGTCAAAAATAAAGCCGAGTAGCAAGTAGGGGCGGGGACATAATTTCGGTCTCGGGCATTGGAGGAGAGATTAGCCCCGGAGGTTCTCATTCTAAGCCTCGAGAGGACGAGGGGGAGAAGGAAAAAAGGGGACAGACGGAGAGAGTGGCAAGGCATAAGGAGAGATCAGATAGGAAAGGAAAGTGTAAAAGGAAGTCGGATCAGTTGGGCGCATTACCAGCATTGAGCGCAAGCTGCATTCGTGTCTCCTCGGCTTGGAAATTAACGAAACATTATAAGCAAAAGGACAAAGAAAGAAAGGAGCTCGAGGAGCGTAGTAGTAGTAGTAGTAGTAGTAGTAGTAGTCGTAGTAATCGTAGTAGCAGCAGCAGCGACGGCGGTGGCGGCGTCGGCGGCGGCGGTGAAGGCAGCGGGAGCAGCATCACTGGCAGCGCCAGCAGCGGAACCTCCAGAGCGAGAGAGACGGAGTAAGAGAGAGAGAGTAGACGAGGTACTTTGAGTATCCGCTACAAATCCCGAGGCATCCTGTTCTTATTTTAGCTAGGGAAAGATGAAAAAAGACAAAGATAAAAAAACGAATGAGAATAAGAGGAGGAGGAGGAGGAGGAGGAGGAGGTAGAGGAGGTGGAGAAAAAAATGTAGGGAATGAAAGAGAAGGAAAGAAGTGTCGCAGAAGAAGCCTGTCTTACCGACCTTGGGGGTGCAGAAAGATTTACTGCCAAATGTGGCCAAAAGGAAGGAGAGGAGGCAAGCTTGCGAAGAATGGAGAGGGAGACATCAGCAGAGGATAAAAAGAGGAGAGCAAGGTGGAGAAGAAACGGCGGACGAGAGAGGAGATTAAGTTTTCGGGGGAGACCAAAATTAAATCCATTGTGAGGCTGCCGAGCGGGGCAGACGACGACGACGACGACGACGACGACGACAACGAGGACGAGGACAACGGAACCAAAGAACGAGAGAGAGTAAGAGAGAGAGAGAGAGAGAGAGAGAGAGAGAGAGAGAGTGAGAGTAAGTAAGGGTAAGGGGTGAGAGGGAGAAGTCGAGATGGCGAGATGGCGAGATGGCGAGGAGGAGGAGGAGGAGGAGGAGGAGGAGGAGGGACTAGATACGCCAGGGAGAAGGCCAGCAGCAGTACTTATAGAGCGAGGATGTCGATGAGGAGAGGACGTTGACGAGGACAATACCGACGACGAGAGAGCGGCAATGGCGACAGCTGCCTGGGTTCCCTGCTAAAGAGAGAAAGAGAGACAGAGTGGGATAAAGAGTCCGGTACGATGGGCTGATCGGGGTAGTGAGGGATGCGAGGCACTAGTAGCTTAAGCCGATCGGTGACGGGAATCCGTTGGCGGTGGCGACGACGCCGAACTCTAAGTGCAGCGACGCCTTAATGCACGATTTTCCGGGGAGTGCACAAGCGCCGGTCGCAGGTAGCCTCGAATATTTATGTAAATACCGGGGGTGGTGGCGATCACGGCTGCATTCTTCCAGGGGCTGGAATATCGAGCGACCGATGGGATCGACGGTGGAGGCCGTATAATCTGATTTCGAGCCGGGATGTAAGCTGATTCTGTTCGCCGATTCCCCAGAGTACTCGTTCTCTCTCTCTCTCTCTCTCTCTCTCTCTCTCTCTCTCTATCTATCTATCTCTCACCCTCTTACCCTCGGCACGGTCGCCACCGTCACCAGCGTCGCCATCTTGCTCCTCGTGCCTCGGCAGGGAGAAGCGCTAATGAGTAATACCTGGATCGGTGGTGGGAGTGACGGCCGTCCCTTGGGAATATTTATGCTAAATGAAATCCCGGTTGATTTTTATCTCCCGTCGGGGATGGCTCCTCGACTCGTAAAAACCAATATTGATGAGTAAATACGTTAGGGCGTAATTTGACCCTGTCCGACTGTTGTCCCTTTTCTCTTATTATCGGCGGACGGTGAGAGGGGCGGGGAGGGTCGGAGGGGGGTAAAGGCGGAGGGGACGGGATGGACCCACTTCCATTGTCAGCCTCGCCGTTTAAAACCTTGCTAATGTACGCAAGATTCCTCCCCTACTCCTCACCCCATCCCCCAGCACCGCCACCAACACCACCAGCAACACCACCAGCAACACCACCAGCACCACGATGGAACGGCCAGGTCTATTTGACACGCGGTCGTTGTCGTTATGAATGCGCGCCGCGGTCGCCCGGCCGCCGCAATTATAATGAGAGATTTATTTAAAAAGACGCAGCGGCCACGTTCGGTCGGAATGTGCTCTGTCGGTTCTCTCGCGGGAGGCTCGCCATACCCTTAGGCAGGGCCGATAAGGGCACGGCTACGGGCTCAAGGTCGTGGGAATGAACTTAGGGACGGACTCAAGTGGCAGGATCGCACGTCCCTCTCGAAACGAAAATCGCGTTACTCGGTAGGAGGTAGTCGGGCTTGGGGTGGCGGTGGGGGTCGAGTGGGAGAGGAATGGTCGCTCGGAAGTCCTCGGCCTCGCGACTTCCGAGGGCCAGGCATATTCAGTTATACGGCTTGGTAATATCCACTAAAAGTGGGACTTTGATCGCGCGGAATAAATGACGCCGGAGACTCCTCACTGCAGGGCGTAATTTACATCCGAATGTCTCCGATGGCTCGGGCACTAATTCAAAGCAGTAAAGCATGTATAGTGAGACTCACGAGCCCTCGTAATCATTAGCCCCGTATTATTCCGCCACCTGCAGTCTCCTCCACCTCCTCCTCCACCTCCTCCTCCACCTCCTCCTCCACCTCCTCCTCCACCTCCTCCTCCTCCTACTCCTCCACCGCCACCACCGCCACCGCCACCACCGTAAGTACCATAACCACCAACTACGGCTCGAAGGGTGAATCGACGGAGGGAGGGATCGGTCGGGAAAATTTCGAAAACGTCATCTCGGCTCGCTCGGCGATGATAGCCCATTGTTACAATATCCCCCCGGCATTCTCCTTCCCGTAAACATAAGAGACTCCCCCTTCCCCGCTACTCCTTTCAGCCCGGAGATTAAAGTCTCCGCGCTTTATTCAAAGCACTTTGCATCATAGGCCGTACACGGGCTCGCTAAATAAAGAATATCTTCGACTTCTTGCGCAATACCGGATCTCGGCATCGACCGCGCTTCTTACACAATGGATATTTTTGACTTCGCTCTCTCTCACTCTCTCTCTCTCTCTCTCTGTCTGTCTCTCTCTCTCTCTCTCTCTCTGTCTACCCTCTCCCCTCTCTCCCCCTCCAATCCGGATTAGCGCAGCCCGGGACCGCTTGCTCGCCTTAAGCCTTGCTGCGCTCGGGTTAAAAAAAGACGGCGTCGAGGAGGAGGCCTCCTCCGTCGCTCGTCACTAAGTGAATGACTTTCACGGGGCATGGGAAGAGGGGGGGGGCTGGGGAGGGCAGTCGCGATTAAAATAAATATCAATATCGGTCGGGGCTCGACCCGAACATCGGCACGAGGGGGAGCAGAGGGGTTTTTTGACAAAATTATTAATGAACGAGCGGCGATATAATGCGGGCCGGAGATATACAGTCCGACGGTGATTTTCAACTAATAGCCCACTCACTCCCTCCCCCTAACCCCCCTAACCGCCTAACCCCCTGCCCCCTACCCTACCCCACCCTCACTACCCTCTCACGACAATAGAGCGCGTGCATAAAATGTATAAATGAAATATGCCCTGCAAAGTATGGCAATTCCGAAAAAATTTATCCGCACAATAACAATAAATATAAATAAAATACTGTTTGTTCCCTCGGCTATTTTTGCTTTTTTTTTTGTTTTTTGTTTTTTGTTTTTTGTTTTTTCTTTGTTTTTCTGTTTTGTTCTTTCCTTCTTTTTGTTCGGTTTTTATCTAGAAAATACATCCATAAATTCCGTCCTTATCGATAAAATTTAGCCTCAGTTTTAAAGCCGCGCGTACGCGCCAGCCGCATGCTCGTGACGTTACTCTAAATACATGCACACACGCTCCCGCGCTCCTGCCCATGATTTGCTTTTTGTTTTCCATTTTCTTTTTTCCTTTTCTATTCCGCCGCCGCCGTATGCGTCATAAGCACGAGAGAGGGCTTAATTAATTAAAAGACATTCTAGGGAGAAAACGGCCGATATTATCGACTGCGTTGTAATTAATTTTTTAGATTTAGGTTCGGACGCCCTCCCTACCTCCCTACCTCCATCCCTCCATCCCTCCCACCATCCCTAGCCCCGAAATTTTTATACTCCCCTCGCCCACGGACGAGCATAGCGGGCTCTTAATAAAGCTCGGCTCGCCAACGGCATCGCTGTAATTGTTAAACGGATTAATTGTTCGGGCGTTTCCGTGGACGCCCTCGGGCATGAAGTACACCACCAAGTCGGCGTTAATTAGCCGACGGTAAATATCCCTGCCCGGTGCCGAGACTACGCGCCCCCGTCTAACCAGAAAAAATTCAACCTACCGCTGCGTCTGTGCGCGGGACAGTTTTTACGTAATTTTACTCATTCCTTTTCTATTTGCTGACCTCCAAGAAGTGCTCGCAGCTCGTGACAACCGTTCGAGGGTAGCCTAAATGTCTCAGGTATCTCGTTAAGTGCAATAATTATGAATATGCGAAGGATTGGGTGTGATTGTATGTGCGTGTATGCGGGGTGGTTGGGGTGGTAGGAAGGATGCGTGCGCGCGGGGTCGGGGGCATTTGTCGGACCCGTAATTGCACGGGCGGGCGCTGGTCGTCCGAACAACAATAATAATAATCATAACAATAATGATAATAATAAGGTCAGTCCGAGGGAGCGAGGAGCGAATACATTGAGTAACGGAGGAGAGGAAGTAAGTAACGGCGTACAGAAGAGACGCCCCTAGTCTCGCGCGCGCACTAGGACACTTTTATAGCACTGGCATTGCCGAGAAAATATGACGGCGAGGGTCATTAGAGGCATGCAATTTCAATTTGGATTTCATAATTTATGAGAAGGGCCTGGCCTGGCCTGGCCGCGGCGAGGTGGGGTGAGGTGGGGTGGGATGGGGCGGGGTGTCGGGGGTCACGGTGGTAGCTCATTTTTTAACCTTTCGCGTCAATTAAGCGGATAGGCCGGGATTCGATTGAATGTACTCCGGAGGTCCGCCTCCAGCTGGGCTCCACGGAGGGAACGGTCAGTCAGCCCTCGAGGAAGTGAGTGGCAGGAGGGGGGGGGGAGAACGGTCTGAGAAGAAGCGATCCGAGCCCTCGTTATTTAAGCCGACAATGAAGCCCCGAGTCGACCGTGGCCACGGCTCCGTGGGTCGCGGCGAGGGGCGGACAAGAATCGTTACGCGGCTATTACGCGCTTCGAAAGAAGTTCGGCTCCGTTAGCGCTGAAAGAGAGCCAGTGAGACAGGGCCGACGGGGCCAAGGGAGGGAGCGAGGGAGCGAGGTCGACGGCGACGGCGGTGGCGGCGGCGGCGGCGGCAGTCCCGCTCCAACGAATCGATAAATAGTGGAAGAAAGGTCGGGAGGGAGCGATGGGGATGGGCGAGGGGGGGGGGGGGTGAAACGCAAGCGCGGAGGGAAGATATAACGCGAAGGGAACGGGCCAAAAAAGCCGTGCGGAAGGACCGGCGAGGGGGCGGCGGGGAGGCAGGGAGGCAGGGAGAAGTACGCGCCGCGGAGCGAGGAATCGAATCCGGTGCCCCGGTCAATTCATCCGCGACCGGGCGGCTCGGTGTGTGTGGGTGTCCGAGCCACGTATTCCCGTACCTCGTAAGCAAGCACACTTTGCGGAAGTGAAAGCTACCTGTGTGGGTGAAAAGTTAGCGGGCAGCGCCCCAGAGTCCGAGCGATGTCTACATTCGTACCGTTTTTTCCGCGCTTTTTCCCAGGCCCGACTGCGATCCTCCTTCCCCACCCGTCGCTCCTGCGCCCCCTCCCTCTTCCCCCTGCCTCCTTTCCTCGCCGGTGCACCAGAGCACCGGCCGAGTAAGCTGAGACTCCGCGGCGCGTAAAGGGACACGAAGAACTCGGCTGCCGCCGGGCCATTGAGGCATGTCGGGGAGGGGAGGGCTCGGGAAAAAACATAGCTGAATTGTTTCAACGGGCAGTGGTGCCTTGAGCTGAAACGAGATACAGGCATCGTGAGAGAGTGCGTGAGTGAGCGCGTGGGGCGGAGCGGGGGGGGGGTAAGAGGGGAATATCTTTTGGGGATACAGTGGAAAGAAAAATACCTTCAAGGCCGATTGTTACTTACTCTGTAGTTTTACTGCATCGGGGGATTTTATTCTCAGGGTACTCTCTCTCTCTCTCTCTCTCTCTCTCTCACTCCTCTCCTTGTTCGCTCGTGAGTTTTTATTTAGTTGTGTAGCCGCAATGCCGACGAATACTTGTTTCGGCATTCGTTCGCCAATGAATCTCTCCGGCTTAGCGTAGCCACGGATTCCGATTCGGAATTTTGCCGCTCGAACGGATGATCGATGAGGACTTCCGGACGGAGAGAGAGTTCCGGTCGCTTCTCTACCTTTCCCAGCGGCTAATATTCATAATGCCGATGAGTGAGTGATGGGCGGTTTATCGAGCGCCCCAAGAGTTGATAAAAAGCTCGATAATCGGGTTAATATCGTATCTCTTAGGCGTCGCTCGTCATTACTTAGCCCCTTAGCGTTTAATCCATTAACATTGTATCCAGCCAATCTTCCCTAATAACGTTGAGAAATCTCTATCGGAATGGAATGGCGGCCGACGTTGGGTGGCTTTGCCCGGCCTCGTCCAACTAATTCTCTAATGTGCCAACGAGGCGCGCGCGCGCGCATCGATTTCGCGACCCAGCCAAAAGAGTATCTATCTCCACACACCACGACGACTAACAACCACCACCACCACCACCACCGCGACCACCACCACCACCACGAGGCAGCCAACCAGCGGCACCACCTCTCCCATGAATCGGATAAATAAATTCTTCATCATTAGGCTATATTGGATCCTTTTCGATATTACCCCCCCCTCTTCCACTAGAGCATCACCCGAACGAATCTCCTGCCCGCATCCGGTTCAACCGTTCACCCAGCTTTACCTAATTATAATGCAATCGCGACTAATAATTCACGAGGAAATTTTCCTCCGCGGCAAAGGATCGCTACCGCGAACAGAGGTAGGAGCTCTCCTGGTCCCGGGGAGACGAGGCTCTCCTCCCTCGTAATCCCACGGCTAAACGGATTTTCTCTGGATTGCTTAGCGAGGATCGAAGTATAGTCTCCTCCTCTCTCCCCCACCCCTCCTCCTCCTCCTCCTCCTCCCTACTTTCCTCGAGGACGTCCTTTCCTATCTCTCATTGAAAAATATCGAAACCTCACGTTTTCGCATCAATTTTTCTTTTTCCCAGACTCCTTGACGAGTGAATGTAATAGAGCCGCGTTGAATTTTCTATACGGAAAAGCGTGCGAACGAACTATTTCAGACCAGAGTCCCGTTCGACATGTAATGACTGCTACATTGGCAAATAGAGGAAGATCCGGAAGACCGCCAGAGCTTAACGAATTATTTCCCGAATCGCGTATTCGACGCCTCCTTACCCTTATCAGAGATTTCTTTGGAAACGCGGAGGTTCCAGTAAAAATTCAGAATATTTCCCTCACTCCTCAGTCGGCCACTCACCTTCCATATATCCCCGCAGAATACCTATATACATACATATACATATATATATATATATATATATAGAGGTATAATGTACGAGTAATTTAGAGTGCAAAGTAGAATTTCTGGTAACAAAGAGGAGCCACTTCGTCTCTGGGTCACGAATTTTAATGAAACTCAGGGAAATATTTTCTAACACCTGAAGATGAAACTCGGCGTTCCCATTCAAGCTCCTATACGACCTCTTTCATAAAATGCGACGATTTTTAAGTAAAAATACGCTCTTCAACAAAAAATAAGAAGAAAAAAGAGAGTAGGAGAAGAAGAAGAAGAAAAAGAGGAGGATAAGGAAAAAAGACTCGAGCGCGAGAGCTCCAAGTTTCCTCATTCGGAATGCATGTGTGTGGCAGAGGGGCGATGCGGAGGGTGGCGGGGGGCGTTCGTAACTAATTCGACTTTTGAGCAAGGAGGGAAGGTCGAAAAATCTTGATTCGCTCTGAATTTATCTGATAATTATGCCTCGATAAATGGAATGCGGGAGTAAACGCATGCTGGACTTGGCTTGGCCTTAACCGAAATAAAAGTTTTTACGCTCTACCGATAAGAAATTAATATTCACAAATAGATGGCCACCGAGCTAATCAATAAATACGCTAACTGCATTACCGATAAGGATTAATTAAAAATTCAATCGCAGATAAAGCGCGTTTATCAAGAAATTTATTACTTTTCAGAAAAAGAGGATACTTTCAAGAACTAAGGTTTTTTTTTTTTTTTTTTTTTTTTTTTTTTTTTTGTTAATAAAGTGTCGCGGGCTTTTATTTTGAGATAACTTCTTAGGTCTCGGAGCGAGCATCTGTCAGATCGAATGACGCTCCCAAGCTTTCTCATCTTTAGATAAGAAAAAAAATATTCCCATTCCCAGCGTTGGTCCAGCAACTTCATAAACTAGGAGCCGAGGAGGAGACTAGTTAAATATATTATCCAAATACATGGTTTTGTAACAGAATACCGCGTACTCACGGAGGGGAGGACGCCATTTTTTTTTTCTTTACTCTCTATTACATCTTATTTAAGCGACATTTTTTTGTTTTGTTTCCTTCCTTTGGTCGCATTTTTTACGGTCCCTTAAGCGCATAAATATTTTACACCGATCTTTTGCCGCTTTAATAAACTTTTAATAAAAAAAATTCGTACTATAGCGCAGCTTTCGAGATGAAGCAGATGATTCTCTCATTGGTACCGAGAGTTTCTTTTCCCTCTCGCCCTCCCTATCTCTCTCTCTCTCTCTCTCTCTCTCTCTCGGCTCGGAAAGGATAACATTTTCCGAGTCGAATTTATCGAATAAAAAGTTTTCAATTTAATCTAATTCCCCCGGTCCCGCCCCCGCTTACGCCCTACTCTAATGATATGCTTATACGAAATCTCATAAATTGAGCATTAAGGGGCCCATCAGCTACTTGAAAAATTAAAGATTATCCAACCGATTGCTCTATATCTAGATTTTTGTAATAAAAATAATAGTAATAATAATAATGATAATAATAACAGTTCAGCGGTCGAAGCCAGCCAGCCAGCCAGTCCTTTGTATATTCGCTTCGAATAAGCCAGCGAAAAGCTCACCGCCATTTTGCTTCGGCAAAAAAGGAAGTGTCCCGCCCCCCTGCCTTGTTCTCCGTACCCCTAACCCTTCCCGCCCAACCACCCACCTACCGAAAGATCAGAAACTTTATCGTACGCATATTACGATTTCAGGCAATTACGAAATTGTTTAAATGGCATACAATTAGCCATTAGCTCGTTTTATTAAAACGAGTCGTTAATTGCCGGGTTTTTTCATAACAATTATCAACTTTTCCTTCTTTTGTTCTTCTTTTTTTTCCCCTTTTTGTTTCATTTCCATTCCTTTTCTTTTTTTTTCTTTTTTTTTTTTTTGACAATAAGCATTTTTATGATTTTCGCATTGCTGCTGCGTGTCGGTAAAGCTTTTATTATTTGCAGCGGTGCCGTTTTCCTCGTTTGTCTTTTTTTTATTTTTTTTAATTTTTTTTTTATTTTTTTTTTATTTTACGTGAATAGAGAGGAGTATTCCGCAGGAAAAAGTGAAATTTCTCGTTTAACGTGGCGCTTCTATTAATTACCGGACTCAAAGCGTGCGAGCGGATAACCAGAATGACGAGACCCTGAATTTTCACTCGCTCCTGGTCCGCCGCACACAAGTGTAATAATAATGAAGAGCCGTAGGCAACAAACGGACAAATTGATTGGAATTTCTCTAGGGATTTGCATTACTTGGTTAAATTACTCCCTCGTACAAAAGAGCCACGAGGACCGTGGAGGCATTTTATTTCTATAAGGATCCCATCAAACTATAAATCCCCTCCCTTCTAAGCACTGGATTTTTTTCATTCGATCCAATGCGTGAATCGCTTCCTCTTTTCCCTTTCATTAGTCTACGCAAATCGTTATCTCCGATTGACTTTAGGCCGTTTGTTGTAATTTCACAAAGAGTCCACTGACCCCAATCGCCCTCTTAATCAGCCATTTCTCACAAACTATTATTGTAACTTAGAATTAATTCAGATAGCCTTTGAAGAAAGCATTATTGAATGAAAAATATTCGGTAGAGAAAGTACTTGGCGATTCTTATCGATTGTCACGGCGAAGCCGTCGCGTTACTTTCATAAAATGCCATCGCCTGCGATAATAAAGATTATTTTTTATCATCATACAAATTATTCAAGCAGATTGGCCAAAATTGCCAAAGTGTTTGAAAATATTCAAATAACGAAGTGCATGAATTTTCATGAAAGCCAGAGCCTGCCTGTATAGCCATTTCCGGGGCCTCGGCAAATGAATCGATTTCGTGATTAAAAAAGAAGGAGAGAAAGAAAGAAAGGGGAGGGGAAAAAAATCAGTAGCCGCGTATCATCACTTTTAATATGCGAAATTGTAATTAGTTATAAAATCTGCGGATCATGGGCGTTCGTATTACAACGAAAAGCTTTGTCCTGGCGACCTTGTTAGCGCTTTTCATTGAAAAAAATTACGCAACCTAATGGGTGGGATTGAAAAAATAGAGGAAAAAGAAAATAAAAGAAAAAAAAATGGAACGGGAAACCGAATCCCATTGTAATTGAAGGAAAATAGAAACTGAAAAAGCAGATAAAAGAAATTCTTTGAGAAAGGCAGTCGTCGGATACTACTCGCAGATTAAGGGTCAAAGTACCCGAATCGTCGGGCCCTCTGCAAACGTGGGAAATCCCTTATTTTTCTTCCGCTTAGCCGCTCCCTGTCATTTTAGCCAGGATTCCACGAGAGTCGCTTATCGGCACGATTTCCATAAAAAGTCCGCTAATTTTCACGGTGGATCGCGGCCGGGGGCTTCGAGGGCGGCCGCGACGCGTTCCTCGATGAGGAAGGATTACGGCCGGCGACGGAGCCCGATGATTTACGAGCTCTCGCGAAGCAGGGAATTGAAATCCGAGGAATTCCGAGAGGAAGGAACAACACGGCTTTTATTGATCTTGGCCGGCGGAGGGGAAGGGTTCTTATCGCGGCTTAGGGTAACCGGGGGGGGGGAGCTACAAAGCCAAGGTCAAAGTTGTTGGAACCCGAAAAAGGCCGATAAATCACAGGTTCGAATGGGTGTGTTCCGTTACTGCGATACTAATAACCCCAAGTTTGAGCCACGGGAGTCTCGACTTATGATGAAGAAGCGGCAGCGGTACTCGTGACACTCTCCGACCTCCGACCTCCGCCCTCCGCCCTCCGCCCTCCGCCCTCCGCCCACCGACCAACCGACGACCAACCGACGACCAACCGACGACCGACCGACCGACGACCGCGACGACCGCGGGGATCGGGCATCGGCCGTCGGTCCTGTTTTCGGGATCACGCTCGGCTTTTATCCCGGCACTCGTCGGCTCCATTGTCTGCGGAACCGGAATCGGATGACCGCTCTCGGGCGCATATCCGGCTGCGTGGCTTTTAAAAACTCCCTCGAAGCGAGCGGGGCCGTGAGGGCGCGGGGCTGTTGGGGGTAGGGGATAGGGTAGGGAGATCGAGGGTGACGTAGGGCGACTCGGGAATCAATCAATAACTCTGCGCAAAGTCACGCGCGATCGTTTGGGGATTTTGCCGGCCAGAGCGCCGTCGAGTGTGACAGAGGGTGCAGAGGGTTCGGGGGTGAGGGACGGGGAGGGGGGGATAGGCATTCGAGGCCCAGTAATCAAAGTGCGCTCATTCGAGCCGAGCTTTGTCGGACCGTGATTCCTAGGCACCGAGCCGACAAACGCTCCTCCGCTCGCTCGCGCGTAACCTCCCTGAGCCAGAGAGGGGGAGGGGGGTGGGTGGGAGCACGGAGAGTGACCCGGGAGGAGGACGGTCGCGAACCACCGGGTGACGTGGACGCCATTCAATGTTCAGCGGCCGCTGAATAACAGGGTTAAATGCTCGGGCTGATAACGGCTGGCGAACCATCGGTATCCCCACCCGCCCCAGCCAGACAACCGCGCCACTGCCCGTCTACGCCAGATGAGCGCGATTATGTGCGAAGCGTTAAATATCTCGCGGTATAATCCCGCCCCATAAAAGTAATATACACAGCGTATGGATACGTATCGATGGGAAGGGTGGCCGGCCGCCACGCTCCTCTTTCTAGCCCCGGCGGCTGTCTATA
Organism: Ceratosolen fusciceps; assembly: GCA_018883505.1. Taxonomy (NCBI): domain Eukaryota; kingdom Metazoa; phylum Arthropoda; class Insecta; order Hymenoptera; family Agaonidae; genus Ceratosolen; species Ceratosolen fusciceps. Next base: position 8,239,466 of record RCIC01000004.1, read on the forward strand.
GCTCTCTCTCTCTCTCTCTCTCTCTCTCTCTCTCTCTGTATATAAGTCACCGTGATTCCGTTACCGAGCCTCCCTCCACCTTCTTTTATGCATGCCGGGTACAACACGCGCTACACGTGTAATACTATCGATCGCCGAGCGCCAGGGGGTAGCGGAGAACAAGAACCCAAAAAAGAAAAAAAAGAAAATAAAAAAAAAACTGAGAGAGAAAAAAGAGGGAAAAGAATAGAACGCGAGTCGGACGTTATGGATCGGATAATTATCCTTACTCGTTTCTCTATTTTTTTTTTTTTTTTTTTTTTTTTTTTTTTTTTGTTTTGTTATATTTTTTGACTCGGGGAACCGTTGCTGACTCCTTCTAGAGGGTAGGAGGCTGGAGGGCTGGGGGGGGGGTCGTCCACATGAGCCGTCCACATGGTCACGTGATCTCGATAGAAATCGATAGGGATCCGAAGCGACACCGCCGAGGCAAGTAATCATCCTCTCGTGGGGCCGTTGGCCCGAAATTAAAGACTTTTTCCCGCGGTTTATTGAATTAGCGAGCTTCCATTGTCAGGGATTTAGTTTAATTACACTTGCCAACTGCCGGCAATTCCGAATAGTTACGGATATAAGTTTCAATGGGGCTCCGAGTCCCGGTGTACCGAAAGGGCCCCGTACCCCTACCCGCCACAGTTCAAAAGTTATTGTTGCGCCAAACTTTTTTATTAAGATTACGGCTGAGCGCGATCCACGGCATTTGCATTATAATCCCCGGTTGAGCGCGAGTTGAAATTTACGAGAATGCGAAAGACGTTAAGAAGTCATTCGAGGAATCATTGATTACATATATATATATATATATGTGTGTGTGTGTGTGTATATATATACCCGAGCGGATAAGGCCATAAACTTAATTCCAGATAAGATATGGCTTCCCGAGGATTTTCATTTACTTCAAACGTACTTCGGATGGATCGCGTTCCCTCCTCCCTCCCGCCCTTCCTTTCCGAGACTCGTAATTAAGCCCTCCCGCGCATAACCGCCAATTAAATGGAATCACATCATCGGCCTCATAATCATCATATCCTCCCTGGACCCGCGTTGCGTTACCTAAGAACTGCAAGAACTGCAAGAACTGCAAGAACTGCACTGCAAGGGGGATGGAGGGGAGGGGGATGGCGTCGGCTTCGTCCCCTAATCGATACCCCATCGATCGCCTAATTACGAGCATCGGAAGCCGGGAAATTTACGCTCTTTGCTTGCCCGGAACGTTAATTCTCACGACGACGGCTCGCGCCTCTCGGCAAAAGCTGCCACGGATGTCGTCCCACGTACCCCCCCCCCCTTTTTTTTTTTACTTTTTTTCTCGTCGCAATGCATTAGCTGCCTCGGATAAATAATGCATAATCGAGCACGTAAATAACTTAACGCGGATAAGAATTGATAAATGAGTAGCTCAGGATTTATCCGATTCGATTGTCTCGTGGAGCTCCGAGCTAAGCGAATTTACCTCCGAGCCCCGACCCCTTCAAGGACTCACTCGCGCTACTTCACGGGGCGGCGTCGGCGGCCGCGGCACGTGACATAGTTACACGAGAAATTTCTGGTATTTAACTTAATCAGCCGCAAAATCCCTCGGCTAAACTAACTTAATTAATTAATCCGACTAATTAAAGTTACGATTTTTGCAGACGCGATTTTAATGATATTTTAATGATAAATTCGGTTATGCCATCGCTGCCGAAAATAGACACTGTCGAATTAAATAATGCAAACGGAGGGTAAATAATATCGGATAATAAGATGGGGGTAGTGTGGGGGGGGGGAGATGCGAGGTACGTTGGATTAGCAATTAATGTAATTCGACATTCGAGCACGTGTCCAAAGTTGACGGGAGCTCGTGGATGAAACGGAAAAACAAGAAAAAAAAAAAAAAAAAAAAAACGCAACGATATTCCGCTGGCTGTCAAGAACTCGCTCGGCGCGGCTCACTTGCATACCCCGATAATGAAGTGCAGCACTCGGTATTATTATTATAACGGCCATCGAATCCCTTCATCCATCCGCATATGTGTCCTCGCTCCCGCAGCCGACCTCCTATCAATAATTACTCCCAAGTCGTTAATTACTCCCTGTGCTCTTCTGCATTTTAACGAACGATTTCATTAACGCACATCATGCCGATGGATCCGATTACCCGCTTCAGATCCTCTGCCTCCCACCCCCCGCCTCCCCCCTAATCCCCCCCTCTCTCTCTCTCTCTCTATCTATCTATCTCTCCGAGATAGAACGTTACCGCGAATAATTCATTGTTTAATAAGAAACGTAATGACGTGAAGCGATCGACTTGAGCGGAGAATGTGTTAATTATTAATTTGATTGTAGCGTTTGCGTTGCGGGTGGCCAGTGAGTGGTGAGGACAAGCGGGTGCACGCGGGAACGCGGGGCTGAGTGAGATTTACTAATTATCCAAGTACGCGAGTACAATGCGAAAAGGAATTTACCCGAAAGAATCATCGCTTAAATGATTAATGCATGTTTTAGAGAACAATAAGGAGAAATTAAGTAATTTCATTCGTTCGTGCGGCCGTTTAAATTAGGAGTAATGATAAGCAGCGGACAATAGAGAAGATCGTACTAGTTTTGCAATTTAATGGCGGCCAAGCTAGCGTGACCCATTATTTAAGGCGGCGAGTCCTGACAAATTACGTTCAAACGATTCGAATACTTAATGCCGAGTCCGCGGGGAGAGCTCGGGCTGGACGGCCGACGGGGAGCTGCACAATGACCGGCACATGAATATTTTATAAGATTTTGTGCCCGGCTGTAACGTACGAGACGTCCCGATACGTCAGCGGGGCTGCGAGGTCGCAGTCTAATTATTTTACGGAAGAATATTGGCGATAGGAGGGAGAGGCCGGATAGGCGGCCCGGCTAGGAATAAAGAAGAGGAAGGAACGATAGGGATGCCAGGCCAAGGATCGCCGCCATAATCTGCATATGTATAATGATTATTAAGTCGAATTATTGTTCTCGGTATCCCCGATGCCCGAGCCATCTAATTATCAAATTAAGGCCCATTTAAAAAAGAGGAGGCCTTTAATATTAAAGAATTCGTGGAAAAGCATTATGTCTCCGTTCGTATAGCCCGGAGCACTACTAAAGTTTTTATCTCCTACTTAAAGTATGAATGGGCAGTTTATCCTATTCACTCGAGCCAGTAAATTATTAGCCTGCAGTTTATAGCGGTTCGGAGCCCGGCAATCCTTACCCCCTTCCACTCCCTCCACTCCACCCTCCGTCGCTCTTTGTGCTTATAAAATTATTTTTAAATACGCTTAGGTCACGAAATTCCTCGGGCAGGAGGAGCAAGTATCCGCGGGCTCGCATCAGGCGAAAGTAAATAATTGAAGGGGATGAAAGGGAAGCGGAGCGCCAATTGTCAATGAAACAAAGACCGAGCGAGAGAGAGAGAGAGAGAGAGAGAGAGAGAGAGGAGGGGAGGGAGACGGATGAGAGAAGATGAGAAGGTAGAAGGAGAAAAAAGTGGTAGATGACGAGACGGTGGAGTGGGGCAAGTGGGTCGGGGGAGAGAGGAGCGACGGGGGCTCGAGAAGTTGTACTTGATTTCCGCTCGATAGGGGTATTTGCGTTAAAAATCCCACGGGCACATACGTACGTGTGCCGTCGTAAATACATAGACGGGAGGCGCGAGTCTTTTGGCTGACTTCAAAGTCCAACCCTTGAAGAAAAGTGATTGCTTTTGTCATCTCTCCCGACCGCACGCGCGAGCGACTCCCAACAAAAGGAGCGAACGGCGGCAGCGGAGAAGAAGAAGATGAAGAAGAAAAAAGGAGTACGAGTCATCAAAGGGGCCGGGTGGGTGGGTCGGCTCGCTGAGAGGGATTTAGCTGGATGAGGTTGAGAATGTGATGTAGCAGGAGCATGGGGAGGGGGATGAGGATGAGGAGGAGGAGGAGGAGGAGGAAGGGGCGGGGGAGGGGGAGGAGGAAATAGGCAGGCTAACGAAAGAGAGAGGTATCCGTTACGCGGCAGCGGCTTCGAGGATGCAACAACGGCGGTGGCGGCGGCGGAGGCGGCGGCGCCTCGACAAAAGCAGCTGAAAGCAAGGGTTCGGGTGGGATTGATGGCGCGGTCGAGCGATAGTCGTGGGGGTTTGGAGGGAGCGAGGGGCATCAGGGCCACGAGTCAGCGAGAGAGAGAGAGAGAGAGAGAGAGAGAGAGACACGGAAAAGGGAAACCGGATCGAGTAAGGGGAAAGGCGCGCTCGCCCTGTGAAACGTACGGGTCGGAGGGGAGGGTGTTCGGATAATCGATGTCGGTAATCGGGTCCTCCTTCCGGATCAGGAAGCGTCGCCGCAGCCGCTCGCCCGGGATCGTTTTCGAAGGGTAGGAGCGCAAAGAGGAGCCCCGAGCTTCAATTCCAGCGTTGAAGGAACGGCCCGGTATCGCGAGGGGCAGGAGGGATGAAGCAGCGGCGACCGGTCTAATGAAGAGTCAGGCCAGGATCAGCCTCGCCATTGTCGTTGCGTCTCACCCTCCTCCCGTCCCATTATTTTTCCCCGTTATTAAAAAGTCCCCGAACGGGAAGCCATTGTGCGCTCGCCCGCGCGTTCCTAATTTCAGCACAGACGGTGGTCGGATCGCGTGGAGCGGGGCGGAAAGGGGGGGGGCGAGATAGAAAATAGGAAAGGCTCGGGGATGAGGACGGTTGAAGACGGGTGAGGATCGTGGACGCGACCGAGGCTGGCCAAACAACGTAGCCGTCATCTCCGTCGGCCCGGCCCAGCCCGTCCCGGCCTTTCTCTACCCTCTCTGGAGCATGACCGCGGGACCGTATCTGGCGAAAGTTGCTCGAGGAGGAGGGAACCTCTGGACCGGGAAGGGACAAGTTTCCCAAGTTATGTAATTTTATAGCGAGCCCCTCTCTCCACTACGACTACGACCACTACCACCACCACCGCCACGACCCTCTTCCAGCAGTCGAGGGATGAATGCGCTCCCTTAAAAAATCGAATAATCGAGCTGGCTGGCTGTCGCCGACCTTTGCACCTTGACCCGAGCTCGGGCTAACGGCAACCCGCCACGCAAGCCTTTAGCCCCGCCTGGGACGACGGCATGCGTTATTACGGGATAATAACGATCGCGGAGAGATTTTTCGAGGGCTCGGTCGATAGGCGGTTGTAGTCGTGCTGGTGTCGGTGGTGATGGTGGTGTCGGTAGTGGTGGTGGTGGTGGTGGTGGTGGTGCTGGTGGTGGTGGTAGGTCTCGAGCGTCGTCCCAGTTGACTTACTTGCTACCGGTCGGCGGCAGCGGGAGAAAGGAGGAAACCTTTCATCGGGGCCATAAAGTTCAAAGCATTGTTACACAGAACGTCATTCAACGAGGGCCTTTTACGAATTCCTTTAATAAGACATCGGATAAGTTATAAATGAAAAACGAGTCTCCGACTAACTCCGAGCGGCCCTTTTAACCTGAGAAAACCGTCGTCGTCGTCGTCGTCGTCGTCGCTCAAATTGCAAATTATCGTTATTTATTGGAATATTTTAATACCGAGCTTCGACTATTATTTCATAAGCGATGCTAAATCATCGAGCGTCGACGTACCAATAACCACCACCACCACCACCACCACCACCACCACCACCACCACCAGCAGCAGCAGCAGCAGCAGCAGCAGCAGCAGTTATTACGTTAAAAGCAATGGAATCAGACTAAATCATATATCACTATAACGTAACACTGATTGGCTTTTACTTTCTCGTTCTTTCTTTCCTCTCCACACCTCCCCGCCCCCTCCCCCCATTGCCAACCCTTTATTTATTCACGTCTCCAGAAAACGCCTCCAACATGTAACCCGTAATTGCTTCGCCGTCCGAAAGGATGTGATTGGCGAGTGGCGGGGCAGGGGGGAGGATGAAAAATGATTGAATTGAAATGCTCGGGTAGTAATGAATCGTGGTGGTGGTGGCGGTGGTGGTGGTAGTAGTAGGGGAGGGGCAGAGAGCGCGAGATAGGCCGACGATAAGAAGAGAGCAGTGACGTATTGAAATAGAGATGTTGTCTAGAGAGAAGCTCATCCGTGGCTCGATTGCAGGTGCCACATGGCGTCGTTCTTTTTTTTTTTTTTTTTTTTTTTTTTGAAGTCTTCTTCAAAGAGACTCAACTTCACCAAAGAGAATTTCCCGCAACTTGGGCTTGACGAATTCGTAATTGATAGGCGAGCGTAACTGCGGTGACGATCATCAAATGAATATATATTAGGGGGACAGAAGGGGTTGTGAGGTGGTAGGTGGGGGGGGGGGGGGGCGATACCGGTTATTTGCACCAGCGGTCTACACTAGCAGTCTCTTCGTCAGTGGCGACCTATAACGACTCGCGCTGCCCTTCAACGTCAAAAGTCAAAAGCAGCCGCCAAAGAGAGAGTGAGAGAGAGAGAGAGAGAGAGAATTTAAGAGAAGGAGGGAAGAAAGGAAATGGAAAGGTCGGGGAGAGATGTTTGTCCGCGAAAGGCAAATACGAAGAAAACTTTGTGAGCGGAAAAAAGTTGGAAAGTAAGTAATCGGACACATGGGATTCGCCCTCGCGACCAGGCTTGTTTACCTCCTGGAGCACGCACGCAGGCACGCACGTATGTACGCACGCAGGCACGCAGGCACGCAGCCACGCAGGCATGCAGGCACGCACGCAAGCGTACACAACGCCCATCCCTCGCGAAATAAGTTCGCAAATGGGAGACGGGGCGCTGGGGTAGTGTGGGAGGGAGGCCAACTCGTAAAATGCATCGCGGCACAATGGAAAGTTGAACTTGAGGTACGGACGGATCCCTCCCAGAGTTATATGGGGTAATATAAAATGTCCGGGCAGACCGCAGGCATCCCGATCTGGAAAAGCTCCCCTCCGCCGCAGCTCAGCCGATGTCGATAATAACAAGGATAATAATAATAATAATAATAATAATAATAATAATAATAATAGTAATAACAACAACAACAATAATAATAATAATAATAACAACAACAACAACAACAATGATAATGATAATGATAATGATAATGATAATGGTAATGATAATGACGATAAGGCGTAGAGAGGCGGCTTCCTCTCGAATGGCTTGGGAAAATATTCATGGAGGAGCTTATGGAACGGGACAGAGAAAGGCCGTCGACCGATGGGGATAGGAGCGAGGGCGGTGGGTGTTAGGGATGTCGGGGGGGTGGGAGGATGACGGAGGGGAGGTCCCGTGACTGTTTTCAGCCTCGGCCAAGCCTATAGCGTAGGCCACGGAGGGTGGGGGCATCTCCGCCTCGGCCAGGGTAATGGTTATAGCTGCATCGCGTGCAATCCCATTAGCATCGATGCAATTTAGCCGATCTATCACACCCTATTAAGTGGTTCGCTTCCGAGAGCGGCGGCAAAGCTATGCGGACGAACGGGCGGCGGCGGCATTGGCGGCGGCTTAGCCTGGCGCATCGTCATCGAGGATGCGCGCGCGCGCGCGCGCGCACCAGGCATTAATCGAATTTCGGCGAGGTGCCGTAAGCGTAATTGCACCTCGGCCAAGAATGCCCAGGCGATAGGGTCGTTGATCGTCAGCGGCGGCGGTGGCGGTGGCGGAGGCGGAGGCGGAGGCGGAGGCCTCGAGGGTTGGACGGCGCCACTACCGCCACCGAGTCAGGAACTAACCGCCACCGCGCTGCCCCCCGATAATGTATCGAGCCCGGCTTAGCGATTTACGCGTGTAAAGGCGTTGCGTGGAACCGGGCGGTAGCTGAGCGGGACGGGACGCGACGGGAGGAGGAGGGTGAGGGAGGGTAGAGACGCACTCGCTCGGGAGATGGCTTCTTTCAGATAAGCCGATGCCGGGGCTGCGAGGTGGAGCTCTGCAGGAACAGGCCTAGGAAGTGGTGGGTAAGGACTGTGATTAAAGCCGTGCAGCCGGATGAGTGATGGCGGCCGAGTCGATGGCTTCTCTCACCCCCCCCCTCCCGCCCCGCCCCAGTCGTCGGGAAGGCCGATAATCGGAGCCGGGGCAGCAGCAGCAGCAGCACCGCCTGCCAACGACGAGCCTTTCCCAATTTTTCACCCGATATCGATAGCGAACGGCGCCGCTTTGTAAATCCCGTCCTCGTTTGTATTATTACGCCCGCCCCTCCCTCTCATCCTCTCGGACCCATTATCACCATCCGTCGAAACGACGATTCTTACGGCAAATTGACGCCCTCGCGACGCTTACTTTATATACTCGGCTCGCGCTCCCCCTCCCCCCCCCCCCCTCCCGCGATAAAACGTCCTAATAACGGTTCCCGCTCTCCCGCTCTCCCGCTCACCCCTCCCACGGCCCCGATAACCCCTTTCAGAATACGCGTTTACAGGCACAACCTTGTAACCGGTATCACCGCGACATAACAATAATTTTCTCCGTCCAGCAGAGCAGCAGCAGCAGCAGCCATGCTTTTAATTTTTTAGCCTCTCCCATCCCCCCCCCTATCTCGCTTTAAAAGCACCTCCAGTCCTTGACGGCGACGCTTAAAGTAAGGTTTATGCCTCCTCTTATCGACACGTGTATTTTCATGAAGTGGAGAGAACTCGAACCGAAAGCTCATTCCGCTCCGTATAATTGAACTCTTTATTTATTATATTAAATGTAATTTCAATAGGGGCCCGCTCGGGCCTGAATACGTAATACCCGAAGGTCATTATTATGAACCTCCTCCCCGTCCCCCGCCCCCGCCCCTACCTCATCATCACCGCCGCCGCCGCCGCCGTCGTTAGTATAAAGTTTCGACTTTTTATTACAAAACCTTTCTACGGGAAGAGTAAGATAAGTGGTGAGAAGCGTTGCGATGCCGCGCGCTTATGTATGAAAAATATTTCTGAATCTTATTAATTGAAGGAGATAACGAGATTAAGAAATATTTCGTTAAAATTCTCAAGAGGCGAGTCACCGTCTCTCGTTTGCCGGCCTATACAATTGCCCCCCTCTCACTCTCTCTCTCTCTCTCTCTCTCTCTCTCTCTCTCTCTCTCTCTCTGTCTGTCTGTCTCTTCTCTCTTGACTTGTAAAACTTTGGACATTCGAGTCAATTAGGGAAACACTTTAGTAATTCGCAATGGAGCCAGCAGTTGCTCCATTCGCTCTTATAAGCTGTTTATTATTAGAATAACATAAATGTTTATAAATGTTGATGCGAAGGAGCCCTTGGAAAGTGAGACTCTGTTTACTCGGAGGCCAGGCAACCGCGATAAGCTCCGACTATAAAGTTTAAGAGAGCGCGCGAGTACAAATAATTTGAATTTCGAATAAATAGCAGATGGTCGGTCAGTGATGGAAAAAAAAGGCACTTGTAGCAAGTAGCAGCGGCAGCAGGAACAGCAACAGCTCTCTTAGGTCGATAGTTGGATATCCCACTGTGAGTATCGAACATGTGGTCGGGAGTCATTGGCAAAGGGATCGGCCAGCGAATAATTTCACTCGCTTTGATTATTTTCAATCGGTTGCTCCCCCCCCCTACCCCTACCCACCATTACCGTCCAACCTCGTTATCTACTCGAGCAGGTAAATTAGCCGAGCGGTTAATTCTTATTTGGTCTCGCCGCTCTCCTCCGGCGATTATTTCACAATCATTCCAAGTACCTTAGATAATTCGCATTCTGGCGAAATTTCGATTAATCGCTAGCGGAAATGCATCGTAAAGGCTTTTAGCTTAACTAGGCGAAGACGACGAGTCACGAGTATAAAGCTCACTTACTTTAGTGCACAAACTCTAAACGCTCCTCCGTATCTTTATTATAAAAAGGCCAGAGCAAGGAGGAAGGGGAAATATAATATTTATTGCTAGACAAGCTTTCTTATTATACCATAATTATATAGAGTCTCTGTGTTCCTCCGATGACAGAGTCTGATGAGCGAGCAGCATATAACGGCGCATTTGAGTGATTATTAATGAAAATCAGCATCAATGCCGCCGTCGCCTCAGCCTCAAGAGGGGCCCGATCCACGAATCCGCGAGATTTCTATTTTATACAACTGAGGCGTATTCGACGGCGCTGCTATTCAATGGGGAAGCCTCCTTCCTGCAAATTCATCATAATCATTCGGAGCCCAACGATTCCGTACTCGTCAAAATACTAATTAAAATAGTGTCGAGCCAACGTAGTTCCAACTACCTCGACTTTATCCCCGGCGTATCTAACGATTCCTTAGATTTACAGTCCCAATTAATACCCGAGCCGTGTTGACAACATTCTGACGCCCAAACCCCATAAATAAGAGCTAGAGGCAAATAGCCCCGATCCTTCTCCTCGCCTCCTCGCCTCCTCGACTCCTCGCCTCCTCGCCGCGTTCTCCAAACCATTGACATAACATTACAAAGTATGTGGATCCCGATAAAATCGCAGATGGATTCGAAAGCTTACGGTTGACGAAACTTTCATTAGCATTTCTTCGATGTACTTTCAAAAACTGCTCGCGCATTCTAAATACTAATTAAGCCAAGGAACGCCCGTGGTTATTTATTCCACGGGTAGACTACGTAGAATTTATTATAGAGTAATAAAATAAAGTGTCCCGAGATCCGGAAAATCCTACTCGCACGCGCGCCTTCCCAACCTCGACATTACACATATTTTCAATTAAATTCGACAGCTTTATAAATTACGTCGACTTTACTGGATTGTTATTATTCACCTCCGTATGATGCGCGACTAAATTTTATGCTCTTCGGTATAAAAGCTTTTTTTTTTTACATATTCCTACGTATGCCGACGTGATACGTACGTACGTACGAGCGCGCGCGTGTGTGTAGGTATGCGTCCCTCCCAGCAGCAGGTGGCTTGGACAAGATCGGGGAATCACGAGTTTCGATATAAAAGCTGTTTTTAGCCTTTCATTAGCGAGTGCCAATGAAATTAGCATCGATAATTGTTTAGATAATGTGTTTGCGTTAGTCGAGAGCCAAGAGAGAGGGGGAGAGAGGGGGAGAGAGGGAGAGAGACCGCCGTGTCCAAAGTTGGAAAGTCCTGTTGCCGGCGAGGAGTATCCCTCGATCACGTGGCATCTAATGACCGAGCTAAACGCTCAACGTCTTTGAATTACAATTGTATTTCACAAGCATTTTACCGCTAAAGGGTAATAATTCTCGGCGCTCGGGATGCCCGCGGGCCCTCGAGGTTTAAAAATTTTTATGCTAAGTTTAAAAAAAGAAGAAGAAGAAGAAGAAGACGACGAAGGGGGGTGAGGGATGGGGGATGAGAGTTGGTTTGGGTTTACAGGATGGCTAGGTGGTTGGTAGGCGAAGGTTGGCGGAAAAGGGACGGTGAAGGACGGTCAAAGGGGGCGCAGGTCCCGAATTCACGATTAGTGGGGAAAAATGTTGGAAAGTTGGCCGGGAAAAATGCATTTAATCGTGCACGCGGATGGAGAAAGGAGGACTTGTCAGCGTAAGCCAGGGCAAAGAACGGTGCGAATAGCGCATATTTGTATTAAAGTTTTCGGCGGATAGGTTGTGTGGCTCGTGGTGGCGAGAGGGGGTAGGACGGATCGGAGAGGACGTAGCCACTCTAATGCTAAACGCAGGAATTCGAGCGGGGTGGTGTGGGGTGGGTAGTAAAGGTAGTAGAGGTAGTAGAGCCCCGGTAAGTAGAGGTCGGGGAAAAGGACACTCGTGTTGAAGCCGTGTTTGCTATTTATATCCATTTAGCCCGGGAAACTATCCGGATTTTCGAGCCGGAGGAGCAGCGGCAGCGGCAGCAACGACAGAGGCAGCAGCATCAGCAGCAGCAGCAGCAGCAGCAGCAGAAGCGGGAGGGAGAAGAAATTCCGCCAATTCAAATTCCCTCGGCGGCGGCGGTGGCGGTGGCGGCGTCGGCTGGAGCCGGGGAGAGCCCCACGAGCTCGAGCGGACGATAAAACACAATCGGCCTCAACTCCTCTCTTTATATTCATCGTGTAAGCTCGTTGCCGGCGCCGCCGTAGCCCCTCTTCCCCCGACTCCCTCGACGGCACGGGCTAACGAGTCATTGTCACCTGCGGCGCCTCCAGCGTATTCTCAAGCAGCTCTCGTCGAGAGTCTCGTCGAGGGGGCGAGGATCGTGCAATGGAGGGGGGGGGGGAGCAGAGATTGGCTTCACCCGGACGTAATTGCGAACAAATATCAGTCGGTAATTGATAATGGGCGTAAACAGTCCGGAGCCGGCTGTCGAACACTGGCTACAAACTCCGGGACGTGGAATTAGAGGCCTGGAGATACGACCCTCCAGAAGCCGTTTGCACGCATATAGGGAGGGTCGCACACCCGCGTAAACAGGAAAACCGGATAAAGTTATGGGGCCGGGAGGGGGGTGGCGGTGTATCTGTCAAGCAATCGCCGAGCAATTCATTCCACTCGAATCCGATCTAATGCCATCCAATCCCGCTCGATAGCTGTCCCCTGTTACCCCCCTCCCCCTCCCCCAAACCCTTCCAGCCACCATTGGCGAGTGCCTGGCTTAGCGAGGCAAAGAGCCACGGCTGCAGGAGGCCACAACCATGACGGCGACGGCGACGACGACGACGACGACGACGACGACGACGCTAACGACAACGATGACGGCGGCGGCGACAACGACGCCTGCAATTATCTCGTTACGGTTACATTGTGTACGGTTATAGAGGGAGACGTATAGAGAGAGAGAGAGAGGAGAGAGAGAGAGAGCCGGCGCTCGCGTTCTCCTAAATCCGCCTGGTCGACGCGAGCACGTATGTGGACACTGGGCCACTTGCCAAAGCATAGGACCGCGTAGGTGTGTGCGGGTAGGGGATGGACGGCCGTTAATGCGGAGGCCCGCAGGCTACGTAATGTAGCCCAATGACTCCGACGGGGAGGGCAGGGGGTGGGGGTGGCGTGGTGTGGCGGAACTGCGGAAGCAACCCCTTCGTCGGCTCCTGATTACCGAGTGCGGTAGCGATGGTGGCGGTGGCAGATGGGTGGCAGCGCGGAGTGGAGTTTAGGCCGTGGGGGATAAGAGGGGGAGGGAAAGGTCTGCGACCCGGGGCTTAATCAGCTGGGGCATTGTCGAGCGAGTCAGAAAAAAAAAAATTACGAGTCGAGAGCGATGACGGGATTGGGTAGCCGGGGAGCGGGACCCGCTTCTCCTCCTCGTCCTCATCCTCCTCGACAGCTTCCAGCCCGTAGCAAGGGTCCGCGTTGACTGTACACGGATGCGCGGCTCGACTTCTACTCGTCGTCCGTTGAGGCGCGAACGAAGGCGGAGAAACAAGCTTCATCTAATCTCTCTCTCTCTCTCTCTCTCTCTCTCTCTCTCTCTCTCTCTCTCTCTATGTCTCTCTGTCTCTCTCTGTCACAGTCTCGTTTACTCCCTAGACAGCTCCCCGGCTCGTCGTTACGTTTTTCTCGGCTTCTTACGAAAGGGTCGGCGTGGGGTTGGGTGGGCGGGGGGCAGGGGGATTCTGCTGTCAGTCGGAGCAGGCAACGTGTCGCGCGGGAGGGAAATCATTTTTCCCCCGACATCAATCAGGTCGAGGGCTACGCGACAGTTGTGGGATGGGATACGCGTCCGCGTGGGAATGTGCCCTTAATTACAGCGTAATTGATTATGAACCTCCGGACTCTCTCTCTCTCTCTCTCTCTCGTAATCTCTCGCCATCTCTCGCCATCTCTCGCCATCTCTCGCCGACTAACTAGGATTTTTCGGTCCATAGACGCTCGTGGCTGACACTCGGATGACGTAAAATGCCTTTGAAAATCAGCCTCCCGCCCCCTAAGGGTTTCCCATCCTCGTCGCGTCCTCGTTCCCGATAAAGATTATTCCCCCTTCGCCTCGCACGAGCTTATTAATACACGCTTTTAACGGGTAAATAAAGTAACGGGCAAACAACAATCTCCGCGTTAGTTACGACAATGCAGTTCGTATGAAATAATTTATAGGATAAGATTTAATCGAGGATAGGCGGCAGGAATCAAAATCTCGTGCCCCATGCTAATACAGGCGATTCATTACTTTAGCGGCGCGTCGCGTTATAATTGACATGAGAGACAATTAAAAATCTTTCGAGCCGGGAATAATGTTTTTGTAATCGAAGGAGCGTTTTAAGTGCTCGTTTTGCCTTTACGCTATGTACATCATGTAGCCAACGTCTTATCTTGATCGTCGAATCAATAAATAGCCTATTTAATTAAAACATGGGCCGAATCATAAATTTAAAGGCGAAGATGGGCGGGGAAGAGGGAAGGCGGGATTGCCGGTGATCTATAAATATTTATGCGCTTCGTGAAACATTGTAATGCCGGCCAATATAATTAAGCTCTAAACATATAACAATAATACTTTGAATGTTAATTGATTTGGAAGATAAGAAAAATGTGCTTCTGCGGGGTGGGGCGGGTGGGTAGCGCATGCACTCCTTACAAGGTCTAAATACACCTGCTTAATGATACTACGGATACCAACAACAACAATAATAATAATAATAATGGTACAACGACTGCTGTATTGATTTATTTCAAATGAATTTCAAAGAAAAAAGAAAAAGAGAAGTAGAAGAGAATAAATAATAAATCTTTTCGCGTTCGTAATTGAATGTATGAAAACAAAAATATTTTTCTGTAGGGGAAGGAAGCTCGTCGCTGCTTCAAGTACTTGAAAGCTTCGAGTACTTTTTATTCATCAATGCCTCGTCTAAAGTGTCTTTCGACTTTGCATGCCGAGCCTTCCGAGCCTCCGCCTCTATACGTGTGTGTGTGTGTGTGTGCGTGTGTGTGTGGATGTGTAGTAGCGTGGCCGGGAGCACTCGAGCTCTCGGGATGATGAACCTTGGCTCCCGGATTGGGAAAATATTTTTTCCGATTTAAAGAAAGCGAACGGCTTAATTCCGTTAGGCTCCCCCGGAAATTATATTATTATACTGAAAATACAAAAACGCTCTTCCGAGCGGGAGAGGCGCGAGTGAAATAACGCGCGATATATTATTTTTTCCACCGACTCGCGAGCTGAATTCTGAGGAATCGTCTGCTGAAATACAAAAGGCAAGCGGGGGTCTATTAATCCGGACGCGGTCCGATTCATCTCCGATCGATAAACCTCCGCCGCGAGCCGGTCACCCGAACCGTCCCTCCGACGCTGACGAACGGCTCAACAGTGACACACACAGGCGGGCCAAGGGGGACAAGGTTGCGGGGGGGCGGCAAGGGGGATAGAGGGGGAGGGGTGGAGGGGGGACGAGAGCATCGGTAAACAAGACGAAAGAGCGCTGTCAGCGGAGAAACAAAGAAACGGCAAGGGGGGAAGGGGTGAGGCAGGTGAATTCGGCCGCTTTGGTAACGATAAATCAGCCCGCGCATTCGGACTTGCAAATTTCTCTCCTCCACCGCAGCTTTTGTTTATTATTGTTTTTATCATGCGCGGGGGCACGCACGAGTCGAACGCAGCGCACGTAGTGATTTTATGCGGGCCGCGCACCGCGGCTTTTGGCCTAGCCTTCGCGTTCCGAGCCCGTCCGAATGAAAAAAAAACATATTCCAAAGAACGCGGACCTTATGGGACTTTCCCACACGCACAAGCCGAGAGCTCGGTTATCGGGCGGTGGGAGTGGGGGGGGGGGGGAGCACCGCTCTCCCGAGCGCTGAAAACTACCTGGTCTTTTGTAGACATTAACGGTCCGGTTAGCATGATTCCGCCGTCGCGTCGTGCGCTGCTTTAGCGATTCACTTTGTACTTTGCATAAGTCGCGCATATAGATGCAGCTCCTCCCCATCCCCCGAGCCCGATGAAAGACTGCCGGGACGAGGAAAAGGATTGGGGGAAGGAAACTCGGAACCTCGCGGCCGAGCCTTCAATTAAGCGTTATTAAAGTTTCGGGGCAAAATGCTCGCTCGCAGAGCATCGTAATACATAACCCCTCTCACACACCCCTCACCCATCGTACCCCCGCCCCGCCCGTCCCTACCAACCATGGTATTAAGAGTCCTCTACTGTATCTTTCCTTTAATGATAATTAAAAATCCACGTCCCCGTTTCCTTGTCCGTTCGCCTCCCCCCTTCTCCTATATCTCCTAGCCATCGTTCTTTCGCTCGGTTAAATTCGACCGTAGCGAAGTCCTACGACCTTAGCGAATCCGTCCAACGCCAATCTACGGTATAAAATCTATCGGCAACGGCGTCTCCGTTCGGTCTTTATTACGAGTCGTATACATAAATTCGTACAGAAAAAATGGCGAAAAAACGAAAGGTCCAACGTCATTCCTACGTTCAATGCACGTATTGTTGGCAGAGGTTGTTGAGAGGAGTGGGTGGGGGTCGGGTGGGGATGGGGGTGGGGGAGAATAATTTTCTGCCTCTTCGGAAGGAATAATGTATAAGCTGGAGAGCTTATTACGACTCGAGGAGAAAATTTGGATATTTCTCGTCGAGCGGTCGATTATTTTATACGAAACGGCGACGGTCTACTCGAGTCGACGGTACTGCCGAAGCCGCTTAGCGCCGCTACCTGTGACCGGACGAAACTGTAGCGCGTACCCGTCGTCGGAAGCTCCAAAGACTAAGCAGGACACGCGCGGAGGAGGAGTCGGGAGGAGCATTTATATGTAAATAGCCGCCGCTGCCCGAGATTGATAAACATTGAGAGTTGATTTTAACAAGCGAGGCTCATTGAGCCTCAATGGGACTCGGGCGTAAAAAGGGACTTAAAGAGACGTGTGGGCGAGGGGTGGGGACGGGAGCGGGGGGCGACGGGGAGTGTGGGGTGGGGGTGGACGTCGGAGTACAAGGTCCGTATTTTCGACGGTGGGTCCAGGGCTCGTAAAATCTAATCGGGGGCATTAAAAATCTCGAGGGGCGATAAAATCGAGCCCGAGCGCGAACTCGGTAGTCTGGCGAGTGCATTAAAAAAGTTGAGTCGACCCTCCATCTCCGTGCCGCCCTCCCCGACGGACCGTCTCGCGGATCTCTTAACGACGACGACGATGTGCCCGGGAGCGCGTTCGCCGAACCGATCGATTCGACCGATGTTTATCCGATCCCCGACTCTCTCGAAACCGCCTCCCTTTACCCCGCGCCCCTTAACCCGCCCGAATAACCCGAGCGACCAACGTCCACGCTCTGCCCCCCACCCCGCCTCCCCCTCCCTATCCCGAGCGACGCGAGCGTCTGCAAACGAAACCGACCGAAGTCGGTCCCGCGCCCCCTCCAAAGATGCCTGCCCTCGCGCGGTCGTACGGGCCCGCGCTCGCGAATTTAATTAGAGGCCCAATGACCGCGCGAGCTATCGGCCCGGATCACCACCACCGTCAGCTCGTTAGCATGTTTTAATTGGTGAACGTCAGCCAGATGGACGCCTCGATAAGCCTACGGCGAGGACGGTTACGACTACGACCGCGACTCGGGACGATGATGCTAATGCCGAGGAGCGAAAGAATCCGAATGAGATCCCCCCGCCCCCTCCGCCCCACCTGTCCCGCCACCGTCCCTTCTACAACTTCTCGGGCTCGTCCATATGGACACGAGCGCGCCCGGTCCTGGATCTTGTAATTGTGCGGATTACAGGCGGCTATTGTCAATTACTGCTTGATCGAGCTGGACCCACGTTACTCTACCCCGCCCGCCCGGCCTTCCCTCCCGGCCCTCACGCCCCGCCACCCGGACCCGCCCACTAGCGGCTATCGAGCGACCAGCAGCCCATCCTCTTTCCTATCTCAGCCCCAGCTCTAGGATGTAGAGCTTTTCCGTCCACCCCCCCCAACCCCATTGTTGCACTTGCCCTCGTATGTTTTTGCGCCCCCGTCCAAGCCGTAAAGCTCCGATTTACCGATAACTACTGAATCGAATGGCCATTTCTTAGATCCGAGTCGCTTCGACAATAATAACCTTCCGCCCACGGCCCCGACTTCCTGCAGATTTTTATAATGGCCCCGACGAAACTGCTCGCACGGCCACTTTTCAGCACATTTCTTCTTCCCGCTTTTTAATGTATATATATATATATATAGAAAGGAGAGGGGCGGAAAGGGGAGGGGAAAAAACTGGCCGATTCGATTG